>CM049607.1:9595251-9616277 GCA_026979955.1 Megalurothrips usitatus
GAGAGTTCGATTTTAAAATGGGATGTTTTGTTGTCCGGACGGGACTGGCATTGCTACGAAGATGAGCGTAGAAATCCATCTTAGCTCATGATGAGGTCGCTGTCGAGAATCCAGGACCGAGATTTCTCAGGATAACCTCTCCAGTGAACAAGGTGTTTGCGAATGCCTTTCTCAGTCTTCGACCGCACTGTTTATTCTATTTGGAAGGCCTCGGGCTTCGTGCCCTTCCGAAGCTCCTGCTCATAAAACGTACCCTCAATCTGTATGAATCGTCCGTCTGTATGAATCGGAATGATCCGTATGAATACACCGAAGACGTCGATGGAGACCTGAGCGGGATTGACCTACTGAATACTTCATATGAAAATTAAGAATTGACCGCTGCCAACCTGTCTTCCAGTAAGTTAGTAAATTGTAGAAGATAGCCAGCATTTTTTTTAGACTAGCACCTGGGACATGCAAGGGTCAGGAAAAACACCTACCCACCTTTCAAATGTAAATCATTTGCCTTAAAAAAAAAAAACATTCTTTGCAGAACGTTTGCAGGGAAAACCTGCCAAGATTAAGTCAACTTTTCGTGTTTGCTGTGCATCCCATCAAAACTGACGAGAGGGGGGACTAAAATATGGTCGATTCCACTTCCCCTAGACAGTTAAGAATGAAAATGAGACAAGAAGACAAGGTTTTAACAGGTTTGGTTTAGGGGGGTTTTGAGCACGAAATAGAGCCTCTCAGACCACTGCGCGCCGCAGCGACCCGGCCAGATGTTCAGGCCAGACCCTCGGTGAGGGGGCGAGGGGCGAGGGGGTCTGCATCGGCCAGCGGCCGTGACGGAGGAGGGGCCGCGAGGGCGTGCCCGGGACACCCCGCCGTTGCGATGAGCCACACCAGCTGCGCTCCGGGTAAATGTTGACCAAAAACGTTAAATTTTAGTTATCTGAGACATGCTTTTATCAGACTCTGTCCGTATTTTGAAAATGTAATTTATTTGAAATTTATTTCATTCTTGGTGTTCTGAGTCGCTTTACCAGGGATCTCATTGTATATAGTACGGTTGTGGCTTCTTCAACTCTTCTCAGTGTGTCGCGTATTGCCAGATGGAGAGTGTGTGCAGCGCAACGAGTACAGGTTAAATTGAGGTTGAGGTCTTCACTGATGTTCGTGCTATCCAGTGCCTCCAGCAGCCCAGCTTCTTCTTAATCTTCCATGTTCACTTCCTCCTCATCTTCATCATCTTCCTCGCCATCACTATTATCTATCACAGTTTGGTCACCTTCGCCTTGAAGTAGTGCTGCTGCCTTCACCACGTTGCTGCCATTGTCCACTGTCATCGAGTGGATTTGCTCAACTTCAATTTCATAAGCTTGCAAATTTTTTTCAACGATGGATCTTATGTTGAAGGCAGTGTGACAAACAGAAATTTCTTTTACTGCCAGGGTGCGGAGCTCTATTTTTCCATCCTTCACATATTGTACATTCACGCCCAGGAATGATCGTCCTTTTCTTGCAACACCGTCAACTTTAAGGGACAGAAGCCTTCCTTTAAATTCTTTCTTGAGCTCCTCTCTTGTTGCATGTCCCTTCTGCACAACCCTCTCTCTCACACTTCTGCTGGTAATTGCCCTCCTCTCTTCTGCCGGTGCTGCATCAACCAGGGGGGTGAAGAGCTCTTGCATTCCTGGGTCGTCCACAAACGCAAAAGGTCGCCCACGCACTGCAACACACTTTACCGGCCAATCCACTATCTTCTCAACCGAAAGGTGTATTCCATTCAACACTAATGTCCTCTTCTTTTTTCGTGTTTCAGGTTTCTCTTGCTCCTCAGTCCTCCTCTTTGCATCTTCTATTTTGGCGTACTCTGAAGGATGTGCCCTCTTCATGTGCCGCTCTAGATTAGTGACTCCATTCGTGACCTGCAACCAATCAGAGCGGTTCGTATTAGAAAATGGAAGCACGCTTAGATGCACAAGCACTGGCAGAGCAGAAACACCCCCTTTTAATTTTCTTCATTCTTTTCAAAAGTATTTTGAGTAAATAAAAAGGATTTTACAGTCGTATAGACTGTATCTGTTTAACCAGGCTTCCTAACTTAATAATTTATTTTCTTCCACAGACCAGACTCAGTCGCCAAAATTGATACCATCCGGTTCTTGAGGTCCACTCTGTCCCAACCGCCCCCCCCCCCCCCCCCCCCGAAAAACAAACCGTTTTGAATTTGGACCACCCAGTCCTGAGCTATG
Source organism: Megalurothrips usitatus (assembly GCA_026979955.1). NCBI lineage: Eukaryota > Metazoa > Arthropoda > Insecta > Thysanoptera > Thripidae > Megalurothrips > Megalurothrips usitatus. The sequence continues at coordinate 9,597,492 of CM049607.1, forward strand.
AAAATTTCATATTTTTCAGTTGGTAGGAATTTTCTTTAAAAAAGTTTAAAAAATTGTATTAAATTTCCAGATAGTTGGAGCACTCATAAGGCATTCTGCAGACACTTGGAATGCATGGGAATCCTGTGGGACAGTTTCAAGCGTTGAAGATCTTTCATGAGGTTTTAAAGTTCCTGAGAAAAAAATAAACTGGAATTGCCTCAAAACAGGACACACCAATTTTGGCTCATAATCAGGGAAAAAGTTCCTCTCTATAACCTTGAATTTTGAGCCAAAACTGATCTTGGGCACTGCACTAGTTTGGGACCCACAGTGTCTGCGAGAATTTCTAAGACCTCATGGGAAGTGTCGAATGTTGGAAGTGGCTTCCTGAATGACCCAAAACAACTTCTAAATGTTCCAGATTAGTTCTAAATTAACATCTTTTTTTTAGAACTAATTTTTTAAAACTAATTTCGAAATCTCGGAATCGATCGTACTCTTGAAACGCCAAGTCGATACGAATAGAAAACAAGCATACACGGCTATGAGCTCACACTTCAAATTTCGAACCCGAGGGGAAAACGCACGAACGCGTCGCGCGGACAGGCATGATGGTCATTCCCGCGCGCTCCTCCCGCCTCAACGGGCAGCCTAGTGTTTCGAATCGGGCCGGCAAGCCGAGCGCGCTCTGACCGGCTGCGTGCGAAACCCTGACCGAGCCTATCACCGACGCTGGTCGGTGAACGCTCGGTCAACGTTTGGCACGCAGCTCGGTCAAGACGCGCCGGGCTTGCCGGCCCGGTTGGAAACACTAGCACAGCCCGAATGCAGGCGGGGAGCCGAGCGGAGCGAGCCGAGTTGCTACCGAAAACCTTTATAAAAATCCCTGTTTTTTGACGTTTTTGACCCCAAGTGTGCTGTATGTCAAACAGTTTAGCACGGCTCTTTAACCCTTTAGCTACCGCACTGGGACGCAGTGGTCAGAAAAAATATTCTCGAGTGATTCCTAAACCCCAAAATACCAATCTCAACTTTTTTTTCTTAATTTTGAGGCGATTCCCGAGTTGTTGCCATATGGCAACATTGGTAGCTTATGAAAATTGATACTTTATTTCTGCTACAGTATTTTGTTGAATGGCGTTGTTTTTTTCGTCTGTTTTGTCGTTTATTATTGCGAGTGTGATTTATAAAACGCGCTTGAAAAGTGGCAATCGCAATTAACAACTTTTATCACGGTCTTCTTTTCGTCAGTTTTTAAAATTTAGTGTATTTGGTTGTTTTGGGTGGAAAATCACTTCGGTTTTCACTCGGAGTGTTTCTTCTAGTCATGAGTGCTGTGTATTGAGTGCAATAATCGTTTTTCCTCCAGAAATATCTCACACCTGCCCCCTCTGTGGCGAATTTTTAGTCGTTGCCATATGGCAACATTGGTATTTGCCGACACGAAGATTATTCGACGTTCCATTTCCTGCCGGCCCGCTGGTAACAGGCGGTCTGGCTGGGTCCAGAGAGGGTCAGAGACCCCTATTGGACTCTTTCAGTGCGAGGGAGACGCCCGGCTGGCGACTGCATCTCACTCGCGCTCATAGTGCCAAATGGCGTCTCCCGTCTCTGATCCGGTCCGTCACCACCGCTGATCTGGGGATCGACATGCTGGTAGATGTGCGTGCGCGCATCATCAATTGCCAGACGTTCTTGCGACATGTGACCGGGAAATTGTGGTCCCGCGCTCGTCCCGGCGCACCACGGTAGCACCAGGTCGTACTGCCCAGTGCGCCGAATGATTCCGATCAGCGTTTCGTCGCCAAATCTCTCTCTCTCTCTCTCTCTCACACACACACACACACACTAAGCGGTTGCTTCATAAGTGCGAGGGAGAGAGCGCGAGTGCACGTCGCAAGCATTGTTCGGAATCAGTCTATCCTGTTCAATAATGGCACCCACCCGTAACCATGCGACAACATGGTGTTCTTCGTCGGCGCTCTTGCTCGCAAAGTTACGAAGTAGATGTCGGAATGTAAGAACTCGATAAGCTTGAGAATTTATTTTGCTGAGTAAGAACTTGAAGATAATGTTAGGTCCGATTGCAGTGAACGCGAAGTGCATGAAGTGCTGCTGCCGGGCGCAGCGCTGCCTGGCCAGGATCTTGCGCCTGCGACACCGAGACCGGCGGTCGCGCTCGGCGCCGCCGCCCGCCGCCGCAGCAGCCCCGGCCCCCGCCCTGCCGCCGGTCCAGGCCGAGGCCCCCGCCCTGCCGCCGGCCACCCAGTCGGCCCCGCCTGTCCTCCAGGTCCACCCGGACCCGGGTGTAGCCGCAGCCTGCTGTTCCTGCTCGGTAGGGAGTGGGCAGCCTTTTTTAGGAGGGAGAGAGAGAGGGGGGGGGGGGTGCAACCAGGGGCGCAGTGGCGAATTTTATCGTGGGGGTGGAGTAGCCGAGACTCACCTTTTGCTAGGCTGACCCTGCCCTTCCCCACGAAAAGAGGCGGACTAGCTGAGTTAGAGCTGTTTGCCTCTGCAGGTGCGAGGGAGATAGTACACGGGCGGCCGTCACCGGCCGTGCATCGCTCCCGCCCTCACAAAGTCAAATGACATCTACCGTCTCTCTCTAGCTCAGCCAGTCCGACTCTGCTCGCGACGAGATATGGATGCGATGCCCTCGTTTACTTCTTGTTTCTTAATTTTTCTTTGTTTTCCTTTGTTACAGGCCAGAATGGACACGATTGACCGCCACCTAGACCGGTTGCTCATAGGCATGATGGCCAAGAAATGCCCGTACATATAAATTGTCAATTGAATTGACAATAATTTTTTTAAAAATATGAATTGAGTGCTCCCTTTCCCATCAAAAAACAAAATATACCAAACCAAACAAATGTCAGCTGTGGCTGAGGAAGACGCACATGCCCACTAGTGAGACACTAGCCGTCTGGAGCCCCTGAGTGCTAGGCAGACCCGCTCGGCTTCCCTTCAGGCATGCGGCAGTTGCCCTGAGTTGCCTCTCCATACTCATAGTAGCGGAGGAGAAGGATTAGTTTCTCATACTCAACACAGAGCAGCAGGATCTGAGGAAATTTAAGATGTGAACGTTCAAAATTCGACAAGTGAAAGCTGCTGTTCGCAAAGAACAACAATATTTGTGTCTTACTCAAATTTTGAAAATAAAAACAAAAGTAGACGCAAGCGCTACTTTGTTATGTAAAATCTATTGCTAGCCAAAACTTGTCTTCTATTTGTTTTGTTCTTCTAAACTAGTTCTGATTGACCTGAGTTCCCTCTACTTTTACTTTACTTGCTGCCTTAGTTTCAGGCACATTTGCAGTGAAGTGAGGATGATGACCAGACGAGAAGCAACATGGGCTACAGACTTTCTGCCTTGTCCGTATTTGATGCAAGTAATTGTGCAGTTTTACCCAAGGAACAACGGAATAAGAAACCTGAATAAGAATAAGAAACGTTTAATAAAACTAGTATTTTAGCATTGAAGACAATTTGCAATAAAAATCACCTTTATAACGACTACACGCAATGCAGTTACATAGTGCATTTGAAAACATTAAAATCATCAAAATCACTTTTCGCTTGACTAGATAAAGTAGCTTTATCAAGACTTTGGGAATACTATCTGTATTCACTAGCATAAATATCACAAAAAAATTAGCTTTGAACACAATATAAGACTACAGAATCATGGTAGTTAGTTAAACTCATAGAATACTAACTACACTCATTAATCACAATTTCAAAAGTTACTGTCACTAACATTAGTATCACTGAAAAGTAAGCTTCAAACACAATATATGTGGATGACAGCATGACTACAGAATCAAGGTAGTTAGTTACATTCACAGCTCATCAGAAAACATATCAACATCACTGACATTTTCATTGACATTTTCATCAACATCATCATCATGTTGACTAGAAGCTTCATCCGGACCTTGAAGGATACTCTCTGTATTCATTGATTTGTCCAAATGAAACTGCACAAAGCAATTTCTGTCCGGAAGAAGGCAAAGATTCACTTCACACTTTGTGCACTTAATTCTTGAGTATCCTTTAGTGCAATATTTGCATCTCCCCTTCCGAGTTGTCTCTGGCCAGTGGTTGAGACTGTCCAGCCTCAAGTTACGATGGGGCCAGAAATGATGAAAATAAAGTAGAGAAATTCACCTAGAGAAGTTGATGCCAAGTCATCCACAGTATCCTTCGGATTGATTTCCATAATGCTGCCCTGGGTTGTACCAGCAGCTTGTGACTTCTTTACCACAAGTCTAGAGGGTCCTTTACGGATTGTATTTCTAGTCAAAGTTAAACGAGAGGGAACTGAAAAGATAAGATAAATCCAATGTCAGAAAATAATGTCAAGCAGTGTTGGTCTGGCTGAGTGGGAGCGAGATGAACTGCCTGTTTGACTGTGTGAGTGCGAGCGAGATACCCGGCCGGCGGTCGCCAGCCGTGCATCTCTCTCGCCCTAACACAGTCCAATTAGATCTACCGTCTCTCTCTTGCTCGGCCAGACCGCCACTGTTGTCAAAGCAGCTGCAAAAATTCAAAGAAAAAAAACAATGAAAAAAAAATTACATGCATCAGTGACGGGCAAGTTACGTGTACACAAATTATCCTTGGTTAGTTTTGCAGTCCTTTTCCTGGTGCTGCAATTGGACTCAACGGAAGGATGTATTCTATCTGCAACTCGCCTTGAGAGCCGTTTCTGAAGTGAATTAGATTGTGAGGTAAGGTCCATGAGGACACAGGTGTTGATGTCGTTTGGTCCACCCATCTGCTTTAGATTTTGGAGCTAAAATAAAAATAAAAACTATCATATCTCTGTAGGTTTAGACCATCATTATCTTTATTTCAAATCACGACCTACACTTACTATTGCTCGGCTCCAATATTTTGAAAGCTTCTCTTGAGTTCTGTTTCCTATCCGTTTTAGATTCTACTCCTGGAAATACAAGAAACAGTTTTGACCCGGTAAAAGATCAGAAGTTGTAATATCTATCAAAAGAATTATATAAATGCACACATGAATAAATAAGCAGAACTCTACCTTTTCTGCAGTTAATATTGGAAGGAGTTAATGCAACTTTTACACCAGGCACTTCATTTTGAAAAAGATTTGATAATCTTACCCCAGGCTATGATGATTTACTTCCAATGGTCATTGCTCTGGGTCCATTAGGCGATTGACCTGATTCACCTGAATCATAAACAAGAATAATAGGCCGAGAAGATTGATATAAGACAACAGCCAAAAGTTGTACAAGGAAGTTCATCACTCGCATACTGCTGCCCTTTGTTTTCTTTGTTTTTCAAAGCACTAGTCATCATCTGTGTGGAACGCTTGGATGGGAGAACCCTCGATCTCTTTTCGGAGGGCCTGTCACTACTAGAAGAGCCATAGTAACACCTTCTTCTAGCTTTGGGTGGCATTCTCATTTCCACTGGCTTCTTTGCAACTCCAACACTCACAGGCTGAGGGCGAGAAAAAACAGCATATCGCTCAGATATAATTGCTGAGCGAGCGAAGCGAGCGAAGCCCTTCCTTCGGACTTTTCCAGTACCCACAACGACGCCCCCCCCCCCGTATACCTATAGTTAAGCAGAGGTATCTTTCTATTACTATTTAGCTACATCTATAAATGTAGCTATATGCAAATATACCATACATATACATATGTGTATATACATGTCGGAAAAAAGGGGGAAAAGTGGGAAAATATATATACACCTATATTTTTCCTCCTTTTCCCCTTTTACACCAGTCCATATATATATATATATATATATATATATATATATATATATATATATATATATATATATATATATAAAAGAGGGGGTGGGCGGCATGGGTTGGGCTAGCCAACTGCGACATGTCGTGGCGGTGGTCTCCTCGCGATCCACCCTGGGGGAGAGGGGGAGCGTGTGCAAGGCCACCATAAGTGTGCATGCTGCTAAATGCTTGCTTCCTTCCTCTCTGCTAAACGCCAAACGCGCATGCCTGCTTTGCACGCTAAGCAGCCGATAGGCTACCGCCTCCTTTACACGCTTCTGCATGGCTTCTGCACCACCCCTGCTTTCTTCTTTTGCATGGCCGGAGCGGCGACGGGGTCAAGGAGGGCAAGGGCGGCTGGCACGGCCAAAGGAGGGAGAAGGCGACGCGCAGGATGGCGGCGGGTGCACAGCGAGACAGGAACAACAAAGGTACTTCGGGTAAACGCTTTATTTTTCAGCAGCAGGCCCCACGCCCCCCACAGCGGTCAACGACACCAGGCTCTCCTCCACCCCCTCCATGCGGACCAAGAGATCCTCAAACTCGAGCCGCCACCGAAGCTCCCGCTCGAAGTAAACAAGACCCTCAGAACACAACATCTGATCCTCTGCAAGGGACGATTCATAAGACTCCCAACACTCAGCCAGGGCAACTTCCTCAGGGGAAGGGACCACTTCCTCAAAAAAAGGGTCAGCTTCATCAGCGAAAGGGTCAAAGGCGGCGTGGTCTGCCGGCCCCAGCACCGCAGCCTCTCCGGCCGCGGGGACGGGCTGCTCGGCCCCCAACTCAGCGGCGGCGGGTGCCATGGAGGGATCAACTGAGGGCTCCCCCTCGCCTGCAGAAAACAAGGAACAGCTAGAGGTAGGCCCCAAACGGACCAACACCGGGCACAGCACCACTCACCCGGGAAGCAGACGGACCCAGCGCCCATCGGCTCGGAAGACAGGAAATGCAGCAGCGAGAGGCCGGACGTTAGAGGTGAGCCCGCCCCCCCCCCCCACCCCCCCCCCCCCCATACAGCGCAGCAGCCGGAAGCCACCTTGGGCAGGGAGCGGAGCAGCCGCCCATCCATTTGGAGCCGGCCCTTGGGCCAGCACGCATCACTGCGTAACACAACACAACAACAAACAACAACAAACAACAACAATGGTGAGGCGCCCCCCCCCCGCCCCCCCCGCCCCCCCGCCCCCCGTTATTTTTTTTTTTTTTTTTTTCTTCTTCCCCGCTCTCTCTCGCGATTGCTAACACCCCCTTCCCATACTGCAGCCGGAAATTCGGACCATCAACACGGTGGCGACGGTCCGAGAGGTGGAGGAAGGCCCGGACGCCCTCTTCCAAGCCATTCTGCTGGCAGCGACGCCCGGGGATGAGGGCGCCCTCGACGTCAGAGCCGGGGCGTTGAGACGGGCCACCACCAACTTCATGGGGGCTAGGCTGGAGCGCTACAGAGAGGATCTCGCTGCCTACGCCACCATCCACCTCGAGCTCCCGCCGGAAGACCGGGACGGTGACGAGCTGGCGCTCGCTCGGGCAGCACTCAGGGCCATAGCAGCACCCCGGGGGCTTGCCGGGCCAGAGTGCCTAGACGCCCTCGCAGAGCTCTACGGCAGGGCGGTGAAAGTCCTGCGCCCTGGACTCCCGCCCACCTGGCATCGGCCGCAGGGGGACCCAGGAGGCGAGAGGCCTCTAACTATCGCCCAGACCCTCAGGGAGGAGCAGGGCGGCCCCTTTCCGCAGTTGCTGCACCACTACGCGGCGGTTACCGCAGAAAGGCCCTGGCTGCAACCTTTCGCAGAGCCAACAGCAGGGCCTGCCAGGGGAAACCTGGACGGGATTCATTCCCTCGGTCCCTCGGCCTCCGGCATCAGGACCAACTCCACCCGCTCCCAAGGGCTTACGCCGGCCTCCCCGCCCACCTCTCAAACGCCACTAACTCCCAATCTGAACCATTTCAGGATCGCGACGTGGAACGTCAGGGGCTGTGCCACGCAGCAGAAGCGGGAGCAGGTGGAGCGTGCCTTGCTGGCTGAGGACATCCTGGTGGCAGCCCTCCAGGAGACCAATCTTCCCCCGCACGACGCGCACTCGGACGCTTATTACTGGCTGGTGGACAACGCCACCCAGCGAGGCCGACGGAGGGGCACGGCCATTCTGGTGAGGCGGAACCACCCAGACGTCAAGCTTGTCTCGAGAGCGGCGCCAGCGATGGACATCCAGCTGGTGGAGGTCCACCTCTGCGGGATGGAGTTCTTTCTGGTGAACTGCCACGCCCCGGTCGCCACCAGCCCACGGCAGGCGGCAGTGTACAACTCCCTGGCGGCCGTAGTGGGAGCCCTTCCCTCCACGCACTGGAGAGTGCTGATGGGGGACTTCAATGCGAGGATCGGCGAGGATCAGAGAGACCCCAACGACCCACAGAGGCCGCAGATAGTGGGGCCCAAACTGGGGCACCCTAACTCCGACCAGGCGGGGGCCGACCTGGTGGCCATTGCCACCATTAATCTTCTCCCGATTTGCACCACTCAGAGGAAGGCACAACAGTGCATGGTAACGAGGGAGCAGGGGGAGCAGAGCGCCCAGCTGGACCACATCCTTACAGATTTCCCCAGGGTCCACCGGGTCCGGGCCGATTTCAGAGAGGAGAAGAGAAGCGACCACAAGATGGTGGTGCTGACCATGTCTAAACCGCTCTCCTTTCCTTTCTGCCCCAGGGGGGACGTCCAACAGGCGCGGCAGCAACAGGAACAACAAGAGAACCGCTCCGCCCCCTCCTGCAGATGGAACCTGGAGCTCCTGGCGCGCTCCCAGGAGAAGCAGGAGCAGTTCCAGGAGGCGGTCAAGGCGGCGCTCAGGACGGTGGAAGCCCAGGGCCCTCCCCCCTGGAAGCGCCTCCAGGACGTCCTGACCACGGCAGCGAATGCAACGCTCCGGGTGGCGGCCTCCCCCCTCACCCCTAATAGGGAGATGGCTAATCGGGCCAAAGGGCAGGCGATGCGCCTGGCGCGGCGCCTCCCTGATGACCCGGACGTTCAGGAGGCTCTCAGGAGGGCCTCAGCGGAACAGGGCAGGGCAAGGCGCTTCCACGAAATCTCCAAGAATCGAACCTTCGTGGCCACCCTGGAAGGCACACCGCCTGATCAGCGCATGTCTAAACTCTACAGGCTACTGAGGCGGGAGCGCAGGAGAGCGGCTGCAGGGGCGAACGCGGGAGGCCCACGGCTGCAGGACTGGGACCGGGAGGCCCAGCGCATCGCCGGACAGCCGCCCCCATTCCAACCGGAGGAGCCGGACCTGCACTCGCCGGCGCCCACGGCGGCGCAGCTACAGGCTTACGCGCAAGGCCTCAACAATGGGACGGCGGCTGGCCCTGACCACCTCCCCCCGGAGTTGCTCAAGTACGCGCCCTCCGAGCTCTTCGCCCACCTGGAAAGGGTAGTCCGAGCCCACTGGGACGACAACTCCTTCCCAAAGGAGTGGACTCAATCACTGCAGATTCCGATCCCGAAGACGCCCAGGCCCAGGAACACGGACGACTATAGGCCGATAGCCCTATGCACGGTCATCTATAAGCTGCTTGCTAAGCACATTCTGTTCCTCTTGCAGGCCAAACTGCCGCAGCTACCTCACTATCAGGCCGGCTTTCAGGCAGGACGCTCAACCTATGACCACATCTTTATCGCGAGGCGGGTCATGGACGAGCTCTGGAGGCAGGGGACCCCCGCACATGTGCTGGCGCTGGACCTGAAGGCGGCATTCCCCTCCATATCCATGGAGGCGGCAGTGAGGGTCCTGCGGGAGGAGGGGATCTCCCCATTCTTGGTCAACAGGGTACTTGCCACGGCGTTCACGGACGCGACCTCCTACGCCTGGGGCAGGGAAAGGACCGCGCCAGTGCTCCGGGGGAGGGGAGTGAGGCAGGGCTGCCCGCTCTCCCCCTGGCTCTTTACCCTTATTATGCACTGGGCGATCAGGAGGGCGGTCCTTCGCACCCCGGCCTTCTCCCTGGAGCTGGGGGTGCTGCTGCCGGCCATCCTCGCGTACGCAGACGACCTCCTACTTCTCTCCGCCAGGCGGGCGGACCTGGAGGAGCTGTTACAGGTGCTGCTCCCGGAACTCGCTGAGCTGGGCCTGCACATCAACGCTGCAAAGTGCGAGTACCTCCTAAGGTTCCCCCCCACAGATCGCAACCCGCTCCCGCCCCCCAAGGAGGAGACCGTCGAGCTGGCTGGGCACCGCTTCCCCTGGGTAGACAAGCTAGTCTACCTGGGAGCAGTCATTAGGGACCGGCTGGATCGCCCCTCGATCATCAAACATCGAGCCATGAAGGGAAAAAGGGCATTGGCAGGGCTACTCCCCTCTCTTCAACGCTATCCTCTCCCGGATACCATCCTCCAGAGGCTCTACCAAACGGTAATTCTTCCCACACTCACATATGAATTGGCTACATCTTCCTCTACTCTCCACACCAGGTCCAAGCTGACGCGCGAAGCCAACATTATGAGAAGGGCACTGCTAGCGACAGCCAGAGGCAGGCGGCCCGGGCAGCCCATACCGCCCCCGGACCCCAGCGACATGGACAACAAGCTCACCAGGGCCCGGATCGGGTACCTCGGCCACATCCTAAGGAGGCCAGCAAACCACCCGCTGCGCGCAGCCCTGCGACTGGAGGCTGCCTACAAGAAGCGGGGGCGGCCATGCTTCACCTTTAAAACCGACCTGGGCAGGGACCTGGGGGCCTACCCAGAGCCGGAGCAGGGCTGGGCCGCCCTCCTGCGGTCCAAGACGGCGACGTCCAGCTACCTGAGGCGCACTCCAACCCTGCCAGAAGAGGAGAGGCGAGAGTTCGGGGAGGAAGAGCTTGAGGGCATGCTTTGGGAGCCGGAACAGGTTTCGGATTCCGATTAGGTAGACTGCACGTGCATGCTCTTATTTGCTTACCCGCTTTGCTGCTCAACCTTGCACATGCTCTCCAACCGGCCGCAGCGTCCCGTCCCCAGGCAGACGGGACGCGCCCCTCTCTGCCTCTTTGGCATTGGGGGGTGGCCCCTGTTTATAACCTTTCCCTTCTAGGTCCTGGGGGTGGGTCGCGATACCGGCGCTTAAACCGGGCTCTGGCTGCCACAAAGCCTCACCCTACTGCCATGCCACTGTCGCTCCGACTTGTCGGAAGCCGCATGGGCGGGACCCCAGTCAATTATTATTATTATTATTATATATATATATATAAAAGAGAAAGAGAGGTATATGCCCAGACTGGATCCGCCGCGACCAGGTTAGGTCAGCTAAGTTTACTTAGGTATAATTTAGGTGTTGTGGGACAAAAATTTGAGACTGGATCGGCGACGATTAGGTTAGGTTAGCTGAGTTTGCTTTAGTCAGGTATCATGTAGGTATTGGAAGACATAGGTGAAACTGCCTGACTCTTTGGGTCTACCGTCCAGATTTCTGGAGTACACCCGCCTGCCTTTCGGGTTGTCTGCTGCCCCTGGTGTCTTCCAGAGTGTGACAGACAGGCTGATGAGACCATCACGCCGACCTACACCTGATGACGATTTAGGAGATGCACATGGCGTTTATCTGGACGACATTTGCGTTGCAGGAAATGAGTTCCAGAAAATGCTGCAAATGATTTGTGCTCTCTTTTATCGCATAAGAGCGTCTGGTTTCCTACTCAAAGCCAAAAAGTGCTTCTTGTATAAACTCAAACTGAAGTTTCTTGGTTTCGTGCTCACTTCCTCGGGCATCTGAGTCGATGAAGCAAAAGTTGAGAGTTGTTCACTGGCCCAGTCCAAAAGACATCACGGAGTTTAGGTCGTGGTTAGGCCTAGTTCTATTCTACAGTCGCTTCATTGACCACATGGCCGAGAAAGCTACTCCACTTTATGACTTGTTGTGTAACAAGCCATTTGAATGGACCGCTGAATGTCAGGAGTCCTTCGATGCACTCAAGAAGGCTCTGACCTCAGCTCCGGTTTTGGGAGTAGCACCGGCAGATGGAGGTGTTTTTTCTGTCCATTGTGATGCGGTTACGCGGAAACAAGTTACTTTTCAGTCTTCTTCTACTCTGACCAGCAAATCAAATCCAAAGTGTTCGCAACACATGAAGAAGGCATGGACTTTCTCTCTGGATGGAAACACAGTGACTGAGAATTTCCGGACTCCTGAATCCAATAGAGACACCTGTCAAAAAATTACAATGTCAATAATGCATATGCAAACGTCTTGAACTTGCCAATGAGATGTGCCCTGGCCCAAAGCGCCATAGGCCTGGCCCGCGTGTCACTTGTCTTGGGCGGTTCGAGTAACGACACGGTTTCGCTTCCTGCATGAATGTCCCTTCCTCTGTGTATGTGATTGTAAGTGTAACTGTTCTCTTATCAATAATCTAACTATATCTTAACATTGACCAAAGTATGATATAGGTAATATATCTTAAAGAATTGATAAAAAAAGACAAACCTGAACTGGCTTTGGAAGTCGAAGATTGCATAGCACAAGTTTGCAGTTTTCACATTCGCTCTTTCAAATACTAGGACAGGCAGCCAGGGCAGCCTGTACATACAAATGAAAAAGACATGTTAAATACCACACCTTTCATATATGTTTCAGAATTCCATCTTTTGTAATGTTATCCAAAGCACCTGCACATTGACATGTAAAATAATATATGGAGTATGTACTGGCGTACTAAGAACAAGTTAACAGTTGATGACTTAATTATTTACCTCAGAATTGTCATAGTAAGGCCTATCTGTAATATCTGCTTCCTCTGCTACTCTTGTATTCCAACAGAGCCCTCTGTGTCTGTCAAATTATCTATTTGAAAACCAGTAGAGGCAGATTCCCCAACAGAATCAGCAGGCAATGCACATTCATGAAGAGGGGAGATTCCATCCATATCCAAGTCCATATCTGAAAATAATTGACTAAGTCGCTTTCCAGTGGAGCAACAATTCATTTCCTAATCCTTCAGCGCTGGCATCAGGGTCAGGGTCCAAACATTTCCGTACTGGAGTCTGAAAAATAAATAATCATAAAACTTTTGAAAATGTTAATGACAGCTGTTTCATTTGCTAAGGAAATAATATTATGTGTAGTTCAAATAAAAAAAAGTCAACACACCTTGCTGTGTCTTCACACAGACACTCCCTGCCTTGTAGGAGTGTCACAGACAAGCCATTTCCCACTAGGTGACAGCAACTGCACTACTTTTTCCTCTTCTGCATCATCAGCAATCCTGTTAACTGTCTGAAATAGAATGCACTGTTACAGGTAATAGAGTTTGATATTGTTGGGAATTGATGCTACATAATAAAATGAGCATGTATGAAGAGAATCTAGTAATTAGTTTAATACAAACCTCATCATCTGCATTCTCTGCAATGCAATGTTTATGTGGCGTATCAGTCACACTCCACTTGCCAATGGGTGACGTTCCTTGCACCTCATTCAACTCAGACACTGAGCTGTCTTCGAAATTAAGAGCCTTGCACGCTGATGGCTGCTATTTATTTTTGTATTGCAATAATTAACCTTGCCAATTATTATCACAATAATCCATAATATATTAAATGAGTACAGTAATGGATTTACAAACCTGGACAGAGGACTGCTGCACAAACCACCTTCCTGATGGGGAGTTAAGAACTTCAGGGGCTGCATTTACTTTCACCTGTGTCACCGACCACTTCCCTGGGGGGGACGGGAAAACTGTGCTTTGAGCTTCACTCTGTAATAAAGAACCATCACACGTATAACAAGTACTCAACTGACACATGGCAATACTATTTAAAAACGATTACCTGACACATATCCATCAAGGCCTCTGCAGCTTCTTGCCTGGCTGGTGTGATGCACCTCTGTTGTGCAGGTACCTGCACACATTAGACAACCATAAAGTCCACCCAACTGCATTGACAGCAACCTACTTACTAAAGAAACAGTCGTGTATATACCTACATTGCTAAGCATCAGGAGACCCTCAGCAGCAGCTGAATGTGTTGCGGTACAAACATCAACCTTAAAATAATGACAACAAGTAAGGGGCTTGCACCGGTTTCCTACAGTCTCAAATATCAAACACACTGCTGCTGTACTCACCGCACTTTTAGCAACATTTTTCTTCCGCCGTCCACGATTTATTTTCTGCCGATTTGGCATCCGTGCTTTCTACTCTTAAACACCATGGCTCGCACAACACAACCTCCCGAATGTTTGTTGATGCCGGTGGGCGTACGCGTGTGCTAGAGTATTTCTTTCCGTGGTAAGGAGGCCTCTTCTACGGCGCGCCACCACTTCCCCGGGGACGCAGAATATGCTGCAAATGATTTGTGCTCTCTTTAATCGCATAAAAGCGTCTGGTTTCCTACTCAAAGCCAAAAAGTGCTTCTTGTTTAAGCTCAAACTGAAGTTTCTTGGTTTCGTGCTCACTTCCTCGGGCATCTGAGTCGATGAAGCAAAAGTTGAGAGTTGTTCACTGGCCCAGTCCAAAAGACATCACGGAGTTTAGGTCGTGGGTAGGCCTAGTTCAATTCTACAGTCGCTTCATTGACCACATGGCCGAGAAAGCTACTCCACTTTATGACTTGTTGTGTAACAAGCCATTTGAATGGACCGCTGAATGTCAGGAGTCCTTCGAAGCACTCAAGAAGGCTCTGACCTCAGCTCCGGTTTTGGGAGTAGCACCGGCAGATGGAGGTGTTTTTTCTGTCCATTGTGATGCGGTTACGCGGAAACAAGTTACTTTTCAGTCTTCTTCTACTCTGACCAGCAAATCAAATCCAAAGTGTTCGCAACACATGAAGAAGGCATGGACTTTCTCTCTGGATAGAAACACAGTGACTGAGAATTTCCGGACTCCTGAATCCAATAGAGACACCTGTCAAAAAATTACAATGTCAATAATGCATATGCAAACGTCTTGAACTTGCCAATGAGATGTGCCCTGGCCCAAAGCGCCGTAGGCCTGGCCCGCGTGTCACTTGTCTTGGGCGGTTCGAGTAACGACACGGTTTCGCTTCCTGCATGAATGTCCCTTCCTCTGTGTATGTGATTGTAAGTGTAACTGTTCTCTTATCAATAATCTAACTATATCTTAACATTGACCAAAGTATGATATAGGTAATATATCTTAAAGAATTGATAAAAAAAGACAAACCTGAACTGGCTTTGGAAGTCGAAGATTGCATAGCACAAGTTTGCAGTTTTCACATTCGCTCTTTCAAATACTAGGACAGGCAGCCAGGGCAGCCTGTACATACAAATGAAAAAGACATGTTAAATACCACACCTTTCATATATGTTTCAGAATTCCATCTTTTGTAATGTTATCCAAAGCACCTGCACATTGACATGTAAAATAATATATGGAGTATGTACTGGCGTACTAAGAACAAGTTAACAGTTGATGACTTAATTATTTACCTCAGAATTGTCATAGTAAGGCCTATCTGTAATATCTGCTTCCTCTGCTACTCTTGTATTCCAACAGAGCCCTCTGTGTCTGTCAAATTATCTATTTGAAAACCAGTAGAGGCAGATTCCCCAACAGAATCAGCAGGCAATGCACATTCATGAAGAGGGGAGATTCCATCCATATCCAAGTCCATATCTGAAAATAATTGACTAAGTCGCTTTCCAGTGGAGCAACAATTCATTTCCTAATCCTTCAGCGCTGGCATCAGGGTCAGGGTCCAAACATTTCCGTACTGGAGTCTGAAAAATAAATAATCATAAAACTTTTGAAAATGTTAATGACAGCTGTTTCATTTGCTAAGGAAATAATATTATGTGTAGTTCAAATAAAAAAAGTCAACACACCTTGCTGTGTCTTCACACAGACACTCCCTGCCTTGTAGGAGTGTCACAGACAAGCCATTTCCCACTAGGTGACAGCAACTGCACTACTTTTTCCTCTTCTGCATCATCAGCAATCCTGTTAACTGTCTGAAATAGAATGCACTGTTACAGGTAATAGAGTTTGATATTGTTGGGAATTGATGCTACATAATAAAATGAGCATGTATGAAGAGAATCTAGTAATTAGTTTAATACAAACCTCATCATCTGCATTCTCTGCAATGCAATGTTTTTGTGGCGTATCAGTCACACTCCACTTGCCAATGGGTGTCGTTCCTTGCACCTCATTCAACTCAGACACTGAGCTGTCTTCGAAATTAAGAGCCTTGCACGCTGATGGCTGCTATTTATTTTTGTATTGCAATAATTAACCTTGCCAATTATTATCACAATAATCCATAATATATTAAATGAGTACAGTAATGGATTTACAAACCTGGACAGAGGACTGCTGCACAAACCACCTTCCTGATGGGGAGTTAAGAACTTCAGGGGCTGCATTTACTTTCACCTGTGTCACCGACCACTTCCCTGGGGGGGACGGGAAAACTGTGCTTTGAGCTTCACTCTGTAATAAAGAACCATCACACGTATAACAAGTACTCAACTGACACATGGCAATACTATTTAAAAACGATTACCTGAAACATATCCATCAAGGCCTCTGCAGCTTCTTGCCTGGCTGGTGTGATGCACCTCTGTTGTGCAGGTACCTGCACACATTAGACAACCATAAAGTCCACCCAACTGCATTGACAGCAACCTACTTACTAAAGAAACAGTCGTGTATATACCTACATTGCTAAGCATCAGGAGACCCTCAGCAGCAGCTGAATGTGTTGCGGTACAAACATCAACCTTAAAATAATGACAACAAGTAAGGGGCTTGCACCGGTTTCCTACAGTCTCAAATATCAAACACACTGCTGCTGTACTCACCGCACTTTTAGCAACATTTTTCTTCCGCCGTCCACGATTTATTTTCTGCCGATTTGGCATCCGTGCTCTCTACTCTTAAACACCATGGCTCGCACAACACAACCTCCCGAATGTTTGTTGATGCCGGTGGGCGTACGCGTGTGCTAGAGTATTTCTTTCCGTGGTAAGGAGGCCTCTTCTACGGCGCGCCAGCACTTCCCCGGGGACGCAGAATATGCTGCAAATGATTTGTGCTCTCTTTAATCGCATAAAAGCGTCTGGTTTCCTACTCAAAGCCAAAAAGTGCTTCTTGTTTAAGCTCAAACTGAAGTTTCTTGGTTTCGTGCTCACTTCCTCGGGCATCTGAGTCGATGAAGCAAAAGTTGAGAGTTGTTCACTGGCCCAGTCCAAAAGACATCACGGAGTTGAGGTCGTGGTTAGGCCTACTTCAATTCTACAGTCGCTTCATTGACCACATGGCCGAGAAAGCTACTCCACTTTATGACTTGTTGTGTAACAAGCCATTTGAATGGACCGCTGAATGTCAGGAGTCCTTCGAAGCACTCAAGAAGGCTCTGACCTCAGCTCCGGTTTTGGGAGTAGCACCGGCAGATGGAGGTGTTTTTTCTGTCCATTGTGATGCGGTTACGCGGAAACAAGTTACTTTTCAGTCTTCTTCTACTCTGACCAGCAAATCAAATCCAAAGTGTTCGCAACACATGAAGAAGGCATGGACTTTCTCTCTGGATGGAAACACAGTGACTGAGAATTTCCGGACTCCTGAATCCAATAGAGACACCTGTCAAAAAATTACAATGTCAATAATGCATATGCAAACGTCTTGAACTTGCCAATGAGATGTGCCCTGGCCCAAAGCGCCGTAGGCCTGGCCCGCGTGTCACTTGTCTTGGGCGGTTCGAGTAACGACACGGTTTCGCTTCCTGCATCCTTTGCGGCGTCCCAATGCTTTCTGAACCTTTGTTTTCGTAATGCTCCGTAACGAGAGATGGCTTCGCGTGATAAAAGGTTGTGGAGGTCGTGAAGGTGTTCTGGTTGACCTGTGCAGTTGAAATCGGGAGTGAATACCACGTTTCGTGTCTCATTATTTTATGTTCGGTGGCACAGCTTTTCACTAAGTTTGGCACACGGTAATTTTGAATGGAATACGGCGGCGATAGTTTGGGACGCGGACCTCACGTGGTGCCCGCTCAGCTCCGGGGTCTAACTTCGGTTAACTGTGGTAACAGCAGGAGGCGTGACTGCGCGATTCTCCTTCGCTAGTCGAAGCTGCTTCCTTTTTTCGTTCGATAGGTCAGCGCCCGTCTGCCGAGGCTCCGGGTGATCGTGGAAGGGACATCCTGAAATCTCTTAATTCAGAGGAAAGAAAGAGAACCGGCGATGATAGTCCACGTTTAAAAGATGTCTGACGGTGACTTCTTTTGATCCAATGTGGTCCTAGGAGAAAGTTTGTAAATACCATGCTTTAGTTTTTCCTCTTCATCAGTCGAATAAGAGATCTCTAAAGGTTTCGTTCTCTTTACTTTTCCATTTTACGGTCACCCGGGACACGGTCTACCCATGGGCTCTCATGTTTGCAGGTCGCATTTTGTGTTCATGGTTTTGTCATAACATTCCTTGATCTTTTAGGGTCATGTAGAGATGGTTCTGATTCATCCAGCCAAATATCTTCAAAATTCATTAGTGGCAAGTCGTGTCACCGCACCGTGCGACTCCCCAGCCTAGTGCGTCTGCATGCCGCAACAAATGGGGGAGGAGAAAAGCTTGGTCTTTACACCTCTCGTGTCTCATGGCCGTGCTGTTTGCCTTCCTAATGTGGAACAAAACTCCTTTTTTTCTTTTTTTTGTTGTTCAATTATATTTTCGACCCCCGCCCTGTGTCACATGTTTCAGGCAACATGGTTGAGGATGCCTTAGCAGCTGGGCTTTCACGACCTACACTTACTATTGCTCGGCTCCAATATTTTGAAAGCTTCTCTTGAGTTCTGTTTCCTATCTGTTTCAGATTCTACTCCTGGAAATACAAGAAACAGTTTTGACCCGGTAAAAGATCAGAAGTTGTAATATCTATCAAAAGAATTATATAAATGCACACATGAATAAATAAGCAGAACTCTACCTTTTCTGCAGTTAATATTGGAAGGAGTTAATGCAACTTTTACACCAGGCACTTCATTTTGAGAAAGATTTGATAAGCTTACCCCAGGCTGTGATGATTTACTTCCCGTGGT
>CM049607.1:9616777-9657021 GCA_026979955.1 Megalurothrips usitatus
ACGGAGGGAGCTAGTTTACAGTCTGTTTCCTCTCCCTACAGCACACGGATCAACCCCCAGCACCAAGCTATCCTTACGGTCACCCTGACCGCGATCATCTGCCCATCCGCCGAGCCGCATGTTATCCCCGCCTACGCGGTGCGTACTCCGAAACCCGTCCCGGGAGCGCAGCAGAACGGCACCGACGGTTAACGGAGGGACGAGCCACCTAATTGAACTCTTACTAGCGAGCGAAGCGAGCTCAGGTTTTCAAAACGGGCCCCGCGACAACTGTGTCTCACGGACCTTTCAGAACAATCACGCAACAGATTTGGCTCAGCCTTCAGATATTAGAGATGGCCAGCTAAACGAAAAATATCGATATGGAAAATATCGACATTGAAACCTTTCGATATTTTTGATATCGATATATCGACCAAAATCTATCGATAATACCAAATATCGATACGATATCGATCGTTGCTGTACGGCATGTTATGAAGTTGCTTGGGTCAGTTATTCTAGTTCAAGAAGGCGTTTTTTTTTATTTAAAAAAATAATCTAATTAGGAAATAAAATAAATAGTTTATTTTGCATCAAAAAATAACACTTACTTGTAGAACAACAACTCAGGCAGGCATTTGTTACATTAAAAATAAAATGGACTACTTGCAAACTTGCAAGAAAAACCCTCTGCGATAAATGTTCACTCGTAATACGGCTCGTCTCATCCATAGAAATGAAGGCAAGCTTTGAGAATAGCCTCTCGGTTGGTAAAGAGGTGGCGACAATGGACAGGTACTTGCGTGCAATCTTGTAGAGATACGGGTACAGAGGCCTGATAGCTTCCCAGCTTCAGATAACATTATTAATACAATGGACTACTTAGAAATTGACGCCGCCTCCCACATGGGCATTTTCACTCAACAAACCACCGCGCGCACAGGTACAGCCGGCTGCCAGCTCTGCCGTGCCGTGCGCCTGCGCCGCCTGCCTGGTTGCCAGCCCGGTCTGGTCGTAACACAGGCCCAGTGCTGCCATCCGCGGCAGGCTTGCCAGACCGAGCCGAGACCGAGACCGGCTCGCGGTGCAGGCAGGCAGGCGGAGGCAGCGGCAGCAGTAGTCTGACTCTAACCTCGCAGCCGTCGAGACGCGCGAATCTTCCCTCTCGGCTCCGGGTTTCATTTAGCGTATTTTGCGTTCACCGAAAACAAGCGTGCAACCCGATATATCGGGAAAATCTATCGATATAGCTACATATCGGGCACTGCTACTATCGATACTAAAATATCGATATATCGAAGCCAAACTATCGATATATCGAAGCCAAACTATCGATATTTGGAAATATCGATGTCATATCGGCCATCTCTATCAGATATCGGTTCTATAATAATCGACCCACAAAATTACGAGCCATTATTTCGATTAATTGCGTTCTGAATATTTCGTAGTACTAGCAGAGGTAGGATATTTCAAAGCGCGCGGTTAGCACTGCCGGAGCTCAGTGACGTCACAGCAGCCGTCCACGCCGTCCGGCGCAGGGTGATCGTTTGGCATTGCCGCGATATATTTGGACGTCCGTTCCCAGTTCGACGTGATAATTGGATATTCAATGCAAGTTTTCCTGTTGCTGCGGCTGCGGTGTAGATCGATGACAGGTATATGACGAGTAGTACGTCGGCTGCAAGGGCTGCAAGTTAGTTCATGTGTACGTGCTCAGCTGCCACTCCCCCCCCCCCCCCCCCCACAAATGTTGGGGAGGACGGCCAGGCAGCCGCCGGAGCGGGCGGGCCGGACCAGCGCTCCTAATAGTTTTTAACTTTTAAGCGGTTTATTTTCAGCAGACACGGAAAATATCCCGGGGTCTTGTTCGGGACCACATCGGCCACACGGGCCATTGGTCGCAAGCCAAATTTCGCGTCCGTTCTTGTGATATCAGTGATTTTGTGTTCCGCCAGGGCCCGGCCACGCCGGGTCGCCATGGCGCGAAAGCCAGCGAAGCCCTTCGGGCCGTTTTTGTGGCCCTACAGGGCGTGTGTTGTGTCCAGTGCTGTATGCAAGTGATAAGTGAACCACACCGAGCCATCTAGTGAAGTGACATAGTGCCAGTGTCTAGTGTTTGTGTGCCGACCCCCCACGCGGGAACCCCTCCGGGTGACCCTAGGCGGCCTCGCCTCGCCCCTCCTACCCACCGCCCCTTGTCTGCCCTGGGCTGCTCGGTCCGGGGCGGGTCGCGGAACGGGTACCCGGCTAGAGTCTAGACAGCGGTTAGAGAGCCATCGGCAGGCCGGCAAAATAGAGGTTAGGTGGCCCATCCCCGGCATGGTGCGGCTAAACGTGCGTGCCCCCCCCCCCTCTTCCCCTGCCCTGCCCTGCCTCGGCGAAGCTGGTGCATCACTGCGAGTGTGCAAACAATACCCCCCCTCCCCTCTCACCCAGCCTCCGCGACGGAGGAAAATCCCGAGGGCCGAGGACAACAGCTGGACAGGCTGCGGCCGGAATCAAGGAAGCAAGACATACGAGGACAGACCTATAGGAGAGACATGACTACGGACGCGGTCCCCACACCGGCCCACGCAGCCGCTACACCCGCTCCACAGCAAGCTCTACCTGCTCTACCCAACCCTGAAGCATCCACAGGCGCTGCCGCAGAACTTCAGATAAGTGTATCCTCGGGGTCTGGTGATGGCCGTGTATTACAGGGCGAGGGACGAGCGACGACGCCTGGCAGCAACGGCGGGAGCGGGGCCGACGGCGCGGAGTACACACAGCTTGCGCCCCAGGTGTCAGTGAAGTACCTTCGGAGGCCCCAAGACCCCCCGCGGGAGGAAACGGCGCGACTCATGAGAAGCCCAAGTGGCAGCGGCGGCGACCAACCAAAGAAAAGACGCAAAGAACCGCGCGAAGCCACGGAATATGCAGGGCAAAAAGAAGCGGGTGCCAGCGAAGACCATTGCGCCCCCCGCCAGGATGGTGGGTGAGCCAGAAACCAGAACCACCACTAATCCCTTCTCTTACAGCGGTCAGGGACCCCACGGAGCGGTGCGATCTCGTGGTTGTTTTGACGACACTAGCGTACGTGCGAAGTGGCCGAGATCACCCTCGGGGCTCACGACCCACAGTGGGACAGAAGCGCTAAAAACCGGAAAAAAACCTCTAAAAATAAAGTTGAATTTTTAGTGAAAAGTACCTTTCACCTCCCTTCACAACACTCTGATGTACTAAGTAGTGAAGTCCGTTCCCTCCTAAACGCTCCTGTTCGTCACGTAGTTATTATTTAGAAACGCGGTCATCCTAACCTTTCGGAGCGCACGGCGTGGTGCCTCATTCTGTCGCTCAGAAAGGTGCCTCGATACAATGTTTGAGTAGGTTAGCGACTCCAGTGCTTGTCAAGAACGATTCCACATTGTCTCCGCATAGTTTTTCGGGTGAACGATTGAGAAATTTCTCTGCCGTTTACAAACTACACGTGAAATGCAAAGGGTCTGCAAGCACAGCGCGCCGTGCGATTTTTCCGGTTTGTTCGAGACGATTACTTGCGTGCTCCATAAAAGGTCGGGCATCAGAGTGCAGATCTAAGATTATAGTTTCAGATTTTTCAAACCGATACTGCATATACGTGCCAAAACGCGAGATAAAGCGAGTCTAAAAGTGGCTCCGACGGCGCTCGGGCCGGCTTCACATGCCTTGGCCTGCCAGCTCGGCGTGGCATTCCCCGTGCTCCGCTCATCAATTGGTGCGTTCGCTTCTTGTTTCTAGTCCAAAATACAGGATTGCTTTTTGTTTAGTTGTCAAATTTTTGAATTTTATTTGTTGAGTACATTTTTAGATTGACGCCGTTGCAGTCTTTTCAAATGCTAAGAGGCGCTACCGTACTTTCCTGCTTGTCCTCGTCTCTTGTGCTTTACTTTTGTTTTTTGATATTGAAATATCTTATAATAATACTAAACGTGATTTACATATTTTATTAGAAATTATTGACGATCTATGTACACATTTATGTATACGGCAATATATTCATACATTAACATATCGTTGTTAGTAAAACCATGAAAAAATGAACTGCAAAAATTCAAACGATGTCCAACTGATATCCTAATATGCAACGGATAACCGTATACTCCAAAATTTCCACGTGTTCAAGAAAATTGTACTCTCTAACTAAAATAGTTAACAGTGTACGTATAGATAAACACACGCAATGATGAAAATGGCAACATAAATGGATTGCCCGACCCTTAAAACCCCTACGTACCAAAATTCGGAGCAGTAGTGTAAATAGTTTGGACGCTAGAAGTTTTTTCCAGTTTTTAGCGCTCCTGTCCCACTGTGCGACCCGGTCAGGCGTCGCTAGTCTAGAATGAGTAGGCCTACGCCTCTTCCAGTCGAGACGGAAAGCGGCTCGTAAACTGTATTCCAACCACAAATGTTCGTTTCGCGACGAAATAGAAAGTATCAAAATGTAGTGTTTGATTATCTTCGTTCGAGTGACATGTCACTTTAAAACTCACTTTGCTTCCGCGGGCATCTACTGAGGCGCTGTGTGATAGTTGCATTACAAACAATGTTCGGAGGTTATGTTTCCCGGTGCCTGCCCTGCCTTTGGTTGAAACAGTTCAGGATTCACTTTTTGGCCTATTTCATCACCTTGTATTCTTTCCTAATTACACCATTCCTGTTGTGCCGTATGCCATAACCTATAGCTATAGTAAAGAAATTCATACTGTGCTGTTAGAACTCAGCTGACTGCTCTTATCGCAGCCAACCGAGTGTTTGAAGTACTGTTACAGCTGAAAGTAAAAATGTGTATTTTATATTAACACCATTGATTTGTTGCAAATGTTTGGCGAGACCATTTGGCTATGTCAGTGGTTCGGTTTTCAAGTGACACGTCTTCAATCTCAAGTATGAGGCCAGCCCAATTTTTTTGAGGTAATTTCTTTAGGTGTGTATATTGTCTCCCTATTCTTTTACTATTATTTATTATCATTTTAATTATTTGAACTCAAAATTCTGTTTTTTTTTTCAGGGCATGAGGACAATCTTTGAACGCAAAACGTGCCCAAGAGAAACATAATGTTGGGCTCGTACTATAGTGTATCAGATCTGTAACATTCTTTTGTTGGGGGGAAGCAATGTGTGGCTGTGATGCATCAACAGTAATCTCTCTTTGGTTGTTTTAGGTGACATCAGCATCCTTTTGTAGGCCAACTGCTTTTTTTTTAAAAAAAAAAATTATTTCTTAGGACATGTCAAATTGTTTCGAATGAGTATGCCCGAC
Source organism: Megalurothrips usitatus (assembly GCA_026979955.1). Lineage (NCBI taxonomy): Eukaryota > Metazoa > Arthropoda > Insecta > Thysanoptera > Thripidae > Megalurothrips > Megalurothrips usitatus. The sequence continues at coordinate 9,622,041 of CM049607.1, forward strand.
CTATGTTCTGGTATGTTTGGGTCTGAAATCTCATGTCATGGAGCCATCCCAACAATCTTCATGTGTATTTGAACAGCGTCTATGGAGGGCACTTGTGTAAATCATAGACCGTCTTTGTCCAGTATTGTTAGCATTGCATCCTTGTCATAGTGCTCAATCTATCTCTGTTCAAGATTTTTAATTGATTGAAGTGTAATGATACAGATACAACTTACATTCACTTGGAACAGTTCTGTTTTTTTTTTGTCCTGTATTTATTAAGTTGATGGAATATATAATTTATTGATGTGATTTAGAAAACTTTGGCCTCGTGTAACAACTCTAAATTTAGCTTGTCTAACCTCAACTGAAGTATCGTAAAGTCCCTCAAATATTTGGGAGGCCTTTCAGTATTACGTGAACTGAACAAATTAATTTTTTGTCTGTTAATGAGATGCCCTAGACTTGATCAAATGTCTAAATGTACATTTTGCCTCCTTGCTACTTATGCATTCTCTTCCGGCATATGTTTACATTAGCTGCACTTGCTTGTGAAGGATCCAATGCAATATGTGTAGGTAACGCTTAATTGATGCTTTACCATTCCTCTATTAAGTAAATGACAAGTAAAGATTCCAATAAATGAACTTGAATGCCTGCACCGAACGCAAACTGTTTTTCTTTATACACTGGCGACCAAAATTAGCGGTCCACTAACGGCGGGCGCTGTAATTTCTAAGGTTTGGGACACCCTGCGCCGCTCGAAACGATTTGCTACCCCTACTCAGTTCGGCGGTATCGGGGGTGACTTTTAGGGGTGGGTTTTCTTGATTTTCGAGGTTTTTTGGATGTAGCGCGAGAACGGATCGGACGAGCGACTTCAAATTTTGTGTGCTGATTGCCCTGGACAAGGCGCATCTGGCGCTGGGTCCAAAATTCACCTCCGCCCTTTGGGGGCGGCAGGGCAGAGGTTAAGGGTAGCCACCCCATACGAGGGGGTGAATTTTTTTTCGGATGGAAATTTTCGATTGGGCCGTATTGGTACAGGCCCTGCACACCTTTTCTGACGTCTTTTTCGATTCTGAAATGCATATAAGGACAAAAAAAAACAACTCAATTTTCAAAAATGTATTTTCGTTTTTTAGGGGTTGCGGTCAAAGGGTTCGTCCTATCGGGGTAAAACACAGACGGGCATGTGCCCCGAAGGCTCCTGCATGACGCGCAATTCACTTTTGGTGACAAAAAAATTCACCCCCCGTAGGGGGTGGGGGTAACTGGGGTGGGGGGTGGGTTTGAACGACCGTTCAAATTGTGATGTCACCTTGTCACCCGGGGTCTTTTGAACTGGTAAACGAAGTTTTACCCCCATTGGACCTCCTTAACAGTGTTTTCTGACGCCCTCTTTCGGCGTTTTTCCACCCCGCCGCGCGTTAGGGGTGGCTGTTACCAGAGGGGGTGGCACCTGGTGTTGCCGCTTTCAGAGGCTCGAGTCAAAGGTTGGAGGCAGACCTGTAGCAAATTTCAAGGTTCTACCTTCAAAAACTTAGAAATTACAGCGCCCGCCGTTAGTGGACCGCTAATTTTGGTCGCCAGTGTAAATTCCTCTTTTTTCTCGTGATTAAACCTACTGTACATCTAAATACACTTTGACAGCGGTATGGGAATTTTCCCATAGACTGCAGCCACGAGCTCAGCACTAGGCTGTGCATGCCCGCCCGGTTTTAGGCTGAGCGATAAGCCCTGGACCGACTGGGTCAAAAATGCTTTGTCTGTTTGTCATTGCGATTTATCGAGAACGGTTAGTCGAAGAAGGCTACATTTTTTTTTTTAAAGAAAATGTTCACAATTGCTATGAAATGCGAAAAAATTATTAAGAAGGTGGACTGCTGATGCGCAGCCGTCTACTCTCCCCTCTCACGGCCAAGCAGTGGCACCTATTCAAATTTCATATGGACGCTGTTCGCGCCGAAATAACAGGTCAAAATTGATGGTCTCAGATTGTTGTTTTAATGGTCACAGACTCAAGTTCTGGTACGCTTTAGACCGTGTACGAAATCTCAATCCACAATCGTTACCCGTTTGGCGTCAGGAGGGGCCCGAAGTGGGGGTCCCGCCCCGCCACGGCAAGCAGATGGGCCCCTTGGTATACTAGGTTCACACAAAAAATCAGACTGGCCGATCCATGCATACGGCTAGAGCCAGCCGAAAACCAAGAGGCGGCCCCTGCTCCCGGTTCGAATCTGTGCGCCACGGCTGCCTCGCGCGCTTTCGGCTAGGTTGACCACCCAGCCAGAGGCCTCTTTTCGTTTCCCAATCGCTCGCTACTGCTTCACTTTTCGCTTGCGGTTGGGAGGGGGTTGTGACGTCACGAGGTAGAGCGGTAGGACCTACCGCCCTACCATCTCGCGGAGGTGGATTGAGTGGTAGCGGTAGAGGATTTGGGCGCGAAAAATTACAGTCTTTCCTCTTTAAACACACAGCCAATACCGAATTCGAACTACTACTTTGCTGCATTGCAGCGATAGAAAAAAGTCTTCATCCCCAACCTCGTTAATTGGCATTGCCACCAGCCCAGCCACACTTTTCTCCATAGTTTCCATTTTCCCTCTGACAGCGTAAACACGACTATCTCAAATATCTACATTCAGCGCGCGTAAAACAGGGCTCTGCCCGCCAGCTTCCATTTTCGTATCGAGGTTGGAGTTGTGACGTCACAGCATCCTACCAGGCGCTGCTCGGGTAGGGTAACGAAAAGACGCCACAGACGGTATGGTTATGGACCGGCAGCCGCATGCGTTCCTTCCGAGAAGTGCTACTCTTTACGGTCCGTATTCGGGTGGCCGGTGCATGGAAAGGGAAAGAAAACTTACCCACCCTCACCACACATCACCTAACGGACGAAACACTGAAGGTGAGGTGGGACCGATCCCCCATAGAATGGAACAAGGAGTACAAACACGTGAATGCCCCCCCCCCCCCCCCCCCCCCCGGTTATAGATCCGTGATGGCTGCCATGAAGCAAACTTTTGGGAATATCTGGACAACCGAGCCACTTCAAGAGCTGCGGTTTGCGGCGCTGGCCATCCTAGTGGCAGGGTATTGCGATCGATTGATAATGACACCGGGCTCGATACCACGCACCCCGTCCTCGAGAGCCACATTCCATCTTTTAAACGGTACGGCCTAGCGACCTGCGGTTTTCGACATTGACATTTGCGGACCGCGGCAAAGGAAAAGAAGGGCATCCCGTTAGGACCACCTCTCTCCAGACCACGCACCCCGTGCTCAAGAGCCAATTGCTAACTTTCGAACGGTATGAAGTACTGACTTGCGGTTTTCGACGTTGGACTTTGCGGGCCGCGGCAATGGGAAATATCGAGAGCCACATTGAAAAACCAGTGTAACTCGAGAACCAAGTCACATAATATTTTCTGTTGCCGAGAAATCTTCTATTCACTAGACTTTGTAGAATCAGATTACTCGCTCTTAGGAGAGTGACGTTTGTGCACCAGATTTTCTCGCTCTTCGGAGAGCGAGGTTTCAGGACCTCACTCAACTAAGGAAACGCATCCGATGCATGACTCATTTGCAGTGATCTTTGCTTACTCTGATTGGGCGAGGTTTCAAAATGCTCACTCTATTTGAGTCATGGTGATCACTTAAATAGGGCGATGTTCTTAACACGCTCAATAAGAGCGATGCAAAACTATATTGCCGCTATTGAGTTAGATATATCGCTGTACGTTTCCCAGTGTTTTGTTCCCCTTTCGGCTCGCGGCGCCGTCTGCTGCTGCGAGCGCTATGTTCCGCGCGCAGCGGCCGGGAGAGCGGCCTCGTGCGAGGTTTGAACATGACCTCACCGCAGTTTGTCGGTCAGCTCCACATAATTTTTGGCAAGTGAGTTCAAAGTCTTTCGTCCAGAACTGTTCGGTCGGCGACGAATACTGTTGTTCGTGAATTGACAAAGTTTTCGATATACGTTCCGTGGAATGATATGGATAGTCAGAGATTTCGTAAATTTCCAAAAGTTTAGTACGCATTAAAAAAAAGAATTGTTGACACTTATGTTCAGAAACGGCTGAGCCGATCAGATTTGCAAGACCTATTATTTGGTGTGCTCGGTTTTTGCGATACGATGCGTGGTTCAAAATATTGTTCGTTGCATATCACCTCGCCGGCGGCCGCACGTGGTCCACTTTAAATCGCTTTTGTTTCGCTTCCAGGCACATTTGAGGCAAATACTTTTGGATTACGCACTATTGGCGTAGCCGAAGCCTACCATGCCACTTTGGCTTTGATCTGTGACATCGAATTTCTGCGGTTGGATCATTTGGCGGGGAATGACCCAGGGGCCACCGTCTGGCCGTGACAGGCGAAAGTAAAGCGCTGCGCCTTCCCAGTCCGAGTCCAGCTATTTAATCATTTTTGTATTCTACAGCAATTGTAAAAATTATCTAAGAAACTACTCAAGCTACGGTATCCGAAATGAGAGGTTCCGGTATGTTAGTAGGATGAGGTCCAAATTTCAGCGTTCTACGACAAACCCTTCTCGAAAAATCGCGCGGACAGACAGACAGGCACGCAGACAAAACACTTTGGGGCTAGTTAGGTATTGTCTTCGCTATCGCTCAGTCAAAAATTATGATCAGCTTCAAAATCCGTTGAAGAACCTATAATTCCTTTACGCAGTCCTATAGGACTATAGCCTACACACCCTCGTCCCCAGGGCTGGGTCCCGACCCCTTGCGGCCCCTCCTCGACTCCCTGCCAAGCCCTAGGGCTCCGAGGGATCCGGCTCAAGACCCCTCGGGATGTAATGCAAGGTTTTTAGCAGGTGATACATATAACAACACCTACAACGTCAGAATAAGAAATAATATTAAGATAATATATCAGCGGCTTCTACTCTCATGGGGCAGCAAGAGCCAAGCTAAATATATACAGGCCGCCCGACCCTACCGGGGGATGTGCGCGCCTCGCCTCGCGCGCCTCGCCGCGCCAGTGCCTCCCGCAGCTTACGGGCGGCTGCGCTTCCCAGCCCGTAGCTCATGAACGGTCGGGTTTAGATGGGTAGTGTGAGCCGATTTTAGCACAGAGTACAGTCTTTCTGTTGGTACACATATCTTTTAGATCCGACCATTCTAGAGCGATCTAGAACGCCCGATGTGCGTCCGATCAGTCAGACGTTACCCTTTGTCAAGCCGTAGCTCGTGAACGGTTGGTTATAGATGGTTGGTGTAAGCGAGGCGATTCTAGTACAACGTCTAGGCTTTTCGGCAATATTCAATATCTTTCTGATCCGATCAAACTAGAGCGATCTAGAGCACCCAACATGTGTACCCGAGAATGGCGCGTGGGGCGCGCATTGTCGCATCGGCCTGCAGCGGCGGGGCCCTCCAGGGCGGCAACAGCGCCTTCGCCTCCCCCTCCTCCCTCCAGCTCCCCTTACCCTCCCGCTCTGCTCCCAACGGTCCCACGATTCCAGACCAATGGCTTGGCTTTCCGCCGACAAGCGAGATCGGAAGTGTGTATCACCTGCTGCCATGGCAACTGCTGCTGGATTTTTTTTTCTGGCTAGCCCCATTTCGGTCGGTCCTGACAATGCGCAGAGGCAAAGCCAGCGAAGCACATCTTTGCAACGAGCACAATTAAGGGCGGGAAAGTTACTTCTCTATTTAGGTCTCGGAGTGCAAGAATGTTTTTCACCATTTGATTTGACCTCTCTGTCACCGCAGATGCAACAGTACGTGCAATATTTAACGGAACAATAATAGGCCCCTAATGTCGCGCACGTCGCGTCCGCAGGGCCCTTACATCATTATCGTGGAAAGTCTGACCGGCTGTCCTGAACCCGCCGAGACCAGTGTTCACGTACGGCTGACCCATTTCAATCCTAAAAGACCGTACGAGATCCAGCACGCCTGGGGCAACTACACGTGGGCCTACAACACAGACGACGAGTCGATGGTGAGTATCCAATGAAGGATCCTAGCCGGTGTGCAAGCCTGTCACAGTCAGGGAGCGACAGGCCGGACGGCGAGGGTTACCCACTGCCCACATTTATTGTACACCCGGAGACCCAACTGCCGAAAATCTCAATCACATTCTCGCACAATCCCAGGCATTTAGCCACAATCCACGACGTTCTCGTACATTCGCTCTTGCGCACTAAACGTAAATGTACAAATTTGTACATAATTACGCGTACATAATGCTCCCTCGCCCCGAAGGAGACCCCCTAGAAGTGTCCAGAGTCCAGAGTCCGGATTGATTTCCTGCCTCATCGCCCGCCCCAACAAGACCGCTAATGTCGCGGATGTCGCAACGTATTGCGGCTCTCCGTGGGGAACGGCTACCTTCCCCTCCTCCTGCGCCTCCTGTGCCTGCTCCAGGTACTCCTACTTCACGGCGTAATCGCCGTCGCCTGTCCCCTGTCCGCGACCCTTCTTCTCTTGCCTGCGACCAACGGCGCCGTCGTGTCCGTAGCCGTACCCCGGCTTCTGATGCCTGTATGCGCAATCACTCTTCCGCCCGTGACCGCAGCCGCACCCCGGTCTCACCTCCCCGTGGCCGTACCCCCTCTGTCCCCTGCGGTCGTGATTGTCGCAGCCGCAACCGCCGCAGCCGTAGTCATCGTAGTCGCACCCCGAGTCCTTCCCTCCCTCCTAGCCCGCCTGCTTCACGGCGCAGCCGCCGTTACTCTCCGATATTTGCCCCGACTCCCGTGGCCCGTGTCGCCCGTGGCCGCAGCCGCACCCCGGCTTCTCCTCCTTCAAGTCCGTCTCCTTCACGGCGACACCGCCGTTTCTCTCCGGTCCATACTTCAGCGCCGGCTCCCCGTAGTCGCAGCCTTTCACCTAGGCGCCTCTCTTCGCCTCATCGTTCTGGCCGTGACTTTGCCCCTAGTCATCCACTTACGGCCTCCGGTTGCCCTGATCCCTGTGAACAGCCGCCACTGCAAAATTCTCAGGCTGAACCATCGGCCACGCAACTTTGCACACTATTGCGGGAGAGCCTTGAATGCCTACGGACGACGTCCGTGTCGTTAAATAATAACGCCTCTGCCTCTGCCACTACACACATCAATAACGGCAAACGTGTCCGTTTAACTGACTTTGACGGTACTACGGATTATGTGATACACCGTAAGCAGTCTGCGGCTCTTCTAGCTCGCAGCAGCGAGGCTGATCGGGTCGAATCTCTTACAGCATGTCTTAAGGGTGAGGCCTTACGCTTTTATTCAACCTTACCAGTACTCACGACATGCTCTTATTTTGCTCTGGACAACGCTCTTGCGTCTGAGTTTGGCGAACACCGCCCGCTCACGGCGATCCTAGCTGCGCTGCGAAAATGCGAGCAGCAAGGAGGTGAGTCGATTCGGCTGTTCAGTCGGCGCCTGCAAGCCTTGCACCGACAGGTCTTCCCCGCCAACACCGAGGTGTCCGAGGTCATGCTGGTGACCTTTCTAATCGACGGCCTAAACGATGAGCAGCTCAAACGAGACGCTGGCCGCCAACGGTTCAACAACTACCGTGACGCTCTGACGTGGCTGACCAGCTACGACTACGAGCAGCCCCAACGGCGCGTGCGCGCCGTAGACGTCGTGGACACCGCCGTCACCTCCGCTCCCACGGCCCCAGCCGTCTCCACGACCACCAGCACACGGTCATCCCAGGTGATCGACCAGCTGATCGCCACCGTTAACAAGAATAACGAGATCCTCGCCCGGATGACGTCACCGTCGCAGTAACCGTCGTAGCAGCCATCGCAGCATCCTGTGTTTGTGAGTCGTTACATGACATGACGTTTTGGCACGCCACCGTCGGCTGCGACGCTGGTTCGGGCGCAGAGGCCCCGAATGGGCTGCGCGGGGGCGCCTCCCGGGGGCAGACCAACCCCCGTGCGGTTTATTCGGTTTCTGTGGGGAAGCTCCATGTTCGCAGAAGACCATGGGACACTCTCACTCATAAGCGCCCGGTAACGGCCCTCGCGACAGGCAAGCGGGGTCCGTCCGGGACAACTGGCACTCGTCCGGATCGTGTTGCGGAAGGCGGGGGTAGCCACTCAACAGCTCACCGGCGGAAACAGCGGCCAGAGGGGCATGATTTGCACCGGGCCCGTGTCCCGGGAAGCACACCAACGGTGGGAGAGCATGGAGATGATTTGCACCGGGCCCGTGTCCCGGGAAGCACATCAACGAGGAGAAAGAGAGAGAGAGAGATAACAAAACAGCCTGGCGAATAAAGCAGCAGAAACGGCACTAACAATAGCAGCATAAACATCAACAACACCAGCAGCATAAACAGCATCGGGAACATCAGCAGCTCACCTCCCCAGCAACATCAGCAGCTCACCTCCCCAGCAATAACATCAGCATCTCACCTCCTCAGCAACAACAACGGCAGCCCACCTCTTCAGCAACGTCATCGGCAATAACATCAACACCAGCAACATCAACAACATCACCAACATCACCATCGAAAACATTAACATCCATTTCATCAGCGAAGACATCAGCAACAAGATCACCAGCGCAAACAGAAGAAACATCTGCAGTAGCAACAACATCAGCACCAAGATAAACAGCATCAGCAGTTTCAAGCAACGAGCACGGCAGCAGCTGTACAAGAAAGACCAGCTCTAACAGACACACTCCGGCGGGGGCGGCATGAGAAACCAGCATCAAGTAACAAGAAACCAGCAACCAGCATCCAGCTTCCAGCACCCAGCATCCAGCATCCAGCTTCCAGCATCCAGTATCCAGCACCCATCATCCAGTATCCGGCATTCAGTCCAGCATCCAGCTTTCAGCATCCAGCAACCAGTAACCAGTCCAGCATTCAGTACCCAGCATCCAAAGTCCAGCCCCCGGTGTTTCTCAAATATCGCGATCACGGTTCCTCCTCATGAAATCCTGTATGAACCGTTTCTTGCCAGCTCCGAACTACGCTGTGTTTCCTCCACGGCCTGCGCCGTTCATCCCTACGGACGGTCCGCACCGTTCACCCTTACGGCTTGCGCCGTTCATCTCTACGGACGGTCCGCACCGTTCACCCTTACGGCTTGCGCCGTTCATCCCTACGGTCCACGCCGTTCTCTACGGTCTGCTCCGTTCTTCCTCACGGCGTACGCCGTTCCCCTTCACGTATCTGTTCCCCGGAGGCGTATCCCAGTTCCGTACCCAAAGGGGCATGATGTGTAGAGTTTCTGGGCCGGACTGTACCGGCCTCCGTCGTGGGTCAGACAGTACCCGCGGCAGGTGCCTATTGTAGGCCGGCTCCTCGAGCCGCCACGGCCGCCGGGCCAGTCAGTCTTGCAATAAAGCTTCTGGTGTGCAGTCGCACTCTGACCGTCCTCACTTTCCTCCCTCAAAAACCCTTGCAAACTCCACAATATTCTTACGATAAGGTGAAATATTCTTACGATAAGAACATTTCAGTGATTAATCGTAATCATATTTTCAGCTTAACATAAGAATAAATCTACTTGTCCCAATATCAAGAATATTTTCGTCTTACTACAATGCAAATAGTTTTATCATAAGAAACTGTTTTTGTGTGAGTCGGCCACGCTGCTGTACGCTTGTCGATTAAAACTCTTTCCCTGTTCGAATCACTGTTAAATGCACACCTAGGTTTTACACCGAAATACTAACCTTCTCACGCCTCATACCTTGCCCAGAGCACATGTTTCCCGGAGCAGTACGTTGCATTTCCTTGTCTTGGATTTTCGTTCGATATATCCGCCGTCTTTCTTTACAAAACATGATACATGGTAAAAGATAAATCAGCATCGCTCCTGCACAGAATTTACAAATTACTACAAACAAAGCCTCGCCCCGGCGAGCGCCTACGCCCCCTGTAAACAATACGACACAGCGACACCGGCCGTGTCGAGCACAGCCAATCACAGGTGCAGCACACACAGCGATTTCTGAACGTACACGTGTCTGCCGTGGTTGTATTTTTGATTTTTAAAACTGTTGTCCAGCATCGTTGACGTTGACACTGCAGTACAAAGGGAACAAGAACGTAAACACCGCTTTTGAAGACAGTAATTGTTTCGAACGCAGGCCTTTTCGTAACGTCTTCGGCTTGTCGGCGTAACGATCACTTATGCAGAACAGCAGGCGGGAGAGGGCGGGGAAGGGAAGACGGGGGAAAGGAAGGGGGCGGGGATGGGGGAGAATTGTCTTCCTGGTCAGCTGATCGCAACTCCGGGGCAGTGTTCAAGACAGTTCCGCCGCACGCCCACCCACCCGCCCACCCACTGACGACCGGCCTCCTTGCCGAAATATGAAGAGACACGGTAAGCCACATGCTATCGTTTCTTAGTCGCAAGTTCCCGGCGCTGACAAACAGGGCAGTCTCTGCGTAGCGTTTGTTTGCGGCTCCGAGTCGCGTGGTCCGTTTTGGGACAGTAGTCGGGCGCGCCCTTGGGGACACGTGACGTGCCTCATTGTTTCTCATTGGCGAGAGTTCCATTCATTAAACTGCCGGGGGCGGTGCTGCCATGTTTACGTCGCCGCGGGAGGTGGGGGGGGGGGGGGGGGGGCAGCCGGACACCGCGACGCCCGGGTCGAGCGGGTGTCGTGGCTCATGTTCCGGCATTGCCCAAGGGTCCCATGGGCCTATGGCACAACAAGCACAAGGGGGATGGGGGAGGGGGCACGGGTAGTCCGAGAAGTCGTGCGGGGGGAGTCGACCCTGACCGGATGTCTGTATCAGCTGATGCTGTCCAGCTTCCCGAACCACGGCTGAGGACGGAGGGAAGAGTAGTAGTAGTAGGAGGAGGAGGGAGAGGGGGGTTGGGTGGGGGCTGTCATGCAGCGGTTTGGTTTCGCTAATGTGCTGGGGTTGTGCCGCTCTAACAGCTGATGTGTTGCTTCGTTGCAGTATTGCGCCGCCGCGCCGCGACTAGGCGTTGCCCTAGTCGGGGACCTTTCGGGGTGCCGGCAGCAGTGCTGCGCCCCCGCCCTACGCGGGGGCCTACTGCAGCAGCAGCTGCCGGCACCGCCGCCCGCGACGCCCGCGCCGCCCGCGTAGCCCGCGCCGCCCGCGTAGCCCGCCCGCCGCCCGAGGCCAGCCATGGCGAGCTCCGCCGGCCGGAGCTCTGCCATACTGGCTGAGGCAGCCCCGGCCGGCGCGGGGCTTTTATCTCGCGGCACGCCGTAAGTCATTTACTGCTTCATGATTTCGTCGTACCCATGTGCAACGCTGCTTAGGCTCGTGTCCTTATTTGTTGCAGAGACGGCGACCGCATGATTTTTTGACCATGACCGCATGATGACCGCATGAGAATTTTTAACAATAAAGTAAATTTTACCAACAGATTCGTGAAAGAATGAATTATTTATTCAAGTATAAGATACACGCTTGTCCTGCCAGTCTGATCATTTTTAATGTCTTGAACGACCTGTTACATACAGAGCCTCCACTGCAATCCCAACAGTGATGTACACTTCAGCTGTGATGAAACCCCATGCCAGCTGCAGCTGTCGTATTTTTCACTAATCACAGTTAACAATGAGGAGTTCATCACACTTAGCTGCGATAAAGCTCCATCAATACGTTTGCCTGTGATGAAGGTCCGACTGCAATGGTCATTGTAGCTCCAGGTGTATTATTTCTGACTTATCACGCTTGTTCTTCATCACAGCTGAACGTATTGATTTCATCAAACTTGCGTAGACAGTGTGTACGTACACAAACTATTGCACATCAATGAGAATGATCGCACTGTATGTCCGCACGGTACACAGCACTTCTTGGGGGAAGGTGGTCCACGGTCCATCTCACACCATCGCGTTGATATTTCTTTGGTCAAAGTGGAAAGAGTTGCTCATTCCTCGCGTAACACTGCAGGGGCAAGAAGGAAGAGTTAATACAGTGCTGGACACTCAACACACATAGAAAATAATTTTAAACAAGTCAACTAGTATTTTTTATGGTGTATTTTTGACACTTTGCGATTGCACGCTATTAACTATTTGTTTGTGCCATGTAAACTTGACCGTCATGAGTAGTTCTCAACTCTTAGTGCGCTCGGAAGGCACATGAATTTTACAAAAGTACCCCAGAATCCAGTTGTTTTCACCTCGGCAACATAACCTACCGTACACATGTAGTAGGCCTAGGCTGGTGTAACATCAGAGAGCACGCAGAGGATATGTGATGCGATTTCTTTTGTCGACTTACCTTATCAGATTTATTGTAATGCCAGCTCACACTCCGTCCATAGCAGCAGGGAAGGTAAGGGCCAACGCCTCTGTCCAGACAGCTGCAACAGGCGGGCTGCGACACGCAGCGCCCTCTGGCGCCCGGCACTGTTAAACCGGGAGTACCCCATGCTGCCAGTGTGTGCTGGGAGGTGGGGTATTGCAGAAGCAGATCGTTTAAAAATGGCCCATCGTTGGGGCACCAACGTCAGTTGGGGATGGGTGTTATGTAATGGAAAATACTAGGTAGAGCGAACACGCAAGGCTGGGCCAACAAATTTATTCCTAGGGTACGGCATCAGGTCTGTATTGGAGTTAATGTTCGAAATATCAAGTGTAAGGAGTTCAAGTTGAAATGATCAAATGTAAAGAACATATTCCAGTTCTTTGGCACCTCACCATCACATCCTCGCTATGCATTTCATCGCTTTAATTGAAGTCGGAGGTGCAGATATCACACTTTAATTTCAATAGCTATTATGAGATGAAGTCGAAGTTTGAAATGTCAAGTTCCATGCTTTGGTAGCAGAATGCAAAATGCGCACCATCCTGACAGGCCTTGCTAGACAGCAAAATAACGACAGAAATGTGGTGTACGAGTAATTTTTTGAAAGAAAATAAGTAAGCGAATTCTGATCAGCTTTTATATAAAGCGTTTTGCTCCTTGGAAACAGAGAACCAAAAAATGGTAGTATACCATACCATGTGTGTTTCAAGCTGTGTTGACAAACAACAGTAACATTAGGTGCAGAACAGGGTTACTGAAAGAATAATCTCACGCTTCATGATAGACGCTGCTTTTTGCACTGAATGTAATTTATTGACGACTGTGCCTAAATATAATTTACACATTATCAAAGCAGTCCTACAATTAGAAATGCGATCACTTGAAAAGATGCACAAGCAGCACTAATAACAATCAGGTGATTAGCACATCAAATCACTGCGACTGATAATTTCATGACAATTGCAGAAGCTTGGATATATTATAGCACTTCACTGTACAATAGATTTGAAGCAACGTTGAGACACTGCATCACCTAGCCAACCTCTCTTCTTCCTCACTGAACCACGTCTTGTCCGAGTCATCCGATTCTGCAATATAGGAGACAAATCAGATCGTACAACATGGTACACACAGTATGAAACATGAAACTTATACCGCAGGTGATCATACCGTTAGTGTCCTCATGTTCAGACCGAGTTAGGTCATCGTATATGTCAACTTGGGAGTTCACAGAGACATGAGAGCAGTCATGACCGAAAAGACCAGCAACTTTCTGGCTGGCTCCTTCTACGCCATGAATCTTGGCTACCCTCCTCACGTATTCCCTGGCGCTGTCCTTCGCTGTATCCTCAGTAACTGCAAGTAGGAACGTACCAATGTGTGAAATGGGATGATTGGCATAATCAGGGAGATGGTAAGGCAATACGTACCACCACAGCCCAGGACGACAGTCATGTGGGGCTCCTCTTCCCCCGTTGTCACCCACACCAGATCACCACACTCGTAGCCTCCCTCGCGATGGACAAACCCTTGGCTGCTGTCATACTGCGTCTGATCTGCTTCAGTGCACCGGGCTTTCCCGGTGATGCCCGTCTCCAATACAAAGTACACAATGTTGTATTGTGTGGCTGCCATACTTCACCTGCAATACAATGAAATAATATTAAAAATGGATTCACTGTAGTATTATTGTTACTGTCCGGGCGAAGAGTTCAAGTACTCTTCACTGAGTCTTTGCTGCACTGTACTTCATAAAACATCACAAAGCTAAAATTTTCAGGTTATGTTTTCGGCACACACAGAGAACAAATGGTATTTTTTCGCACGCACCTGTTTCTTGTATATGATTTGCAGCAAATTCGCAGATATCGTCCAGCGGTATACACTCGTATAGGTAACACGATCAGAATGTGACGAAAAGACGGAGAACGCACTTCACACAGGAGCCGTTGTTTACGTCGCGACGTGGCGATGTGGCGTGGCGTAGCGCGGAGTAGAGCGGAGCGGCGGCAGAGTTCGCTCCATCGGCTCCGTCCGAAGGGAAGGGGAGGAGACAAAATGCACTGCGGGCCTGCCTACCTATCACCATGGCGGACGGCTGGCATCGGCGCGGCCCCAATACGAACAAGGAGGCGGATGGGCTGTCGTGCCACGGAAGTCATTGTATGGTCGTAGTTTCGGACATTGCCGAGGGGACGTCGTCGGGTGGTCTACGGGTGTGACACTTTGGACGTCCTACCGGGCATTTCCCAGGACGTCGTCGGGTGGTCTACGGGTGTGACACTTTGGACGTCCTACCGGGCATTTCCCAGGACGTCGTCGGGTGGTCTACGGGTGTGACACTTTGGACGTCCTACCGGGCATTTCCCAGGACGTCGTCGGGTGGTGTACGGGTGTGACACATTAGACGTCCTGCCTGACATTTCCCAGGACATCAAGATGGACGTTACAGAAATCACGATCACTACCCCTGGCGACTGGGCTGGGTGAGTAGCATTAATTAGCGGGCGAAGCAAGCTCATGTTTTGAAAACGGGCCCCGCGACAACTTTGGTCGTGACTCTGCCTATCTGTGTCTCACGGACTTTCCAGAAAGACCACGCAACAGTTATAACTCGGCTTTTAGATTTTGTTCCTATAATAATCGACACACAAAATAACGAGCCACTTTTTTGATTAATTGCGTTTGAATTATTTCGAAGTATTAGGAGAGGTAGGATATATGGCTGAGCGATAGCGAAGCCCTGGACCGACTGGGTCAAAAATGTTTTGTCTGTCTGTTTGTTTGTCCGCGCGATTTCTCGAGAACGGTTAGACGTAGAAAGCTCAAATTTGGACCACATCTTTCTTGCATCATACCAGAGTCAACCTCCCCTCAGGGGCACCGCAGCCCAAGCGGTTTGTTAGATAATTTTCACATGTGGACCAAAATTATAAATCCGCCGGTTGGGTAAAGTCAGTATGCGCCATGCGCCTGTCGTGGAGGGGCGGATAGGTGACGCGAGTGGGTTACGCTCGGTTAGGTTAGTAGGGGCCTGGGTAGGCCAGGCTCGGGCAGGTAAGGGTAGGTTAGGACTGGTTGAGCGGCATTGATAAGAAAAGGCTGATGTTAGATACGTTCGGAAGGCAGAACATGAGCGTGGTTGCGACCGTGCGGAGAGAGTGACGCCCGCAGGGCGTCCTACTGACTTGCCCCGCAGGATCCTACTCGTCAAGTGGCAGCCGCCGGCAGGCCAAGGTAGGCGTGCGCCAGGCGTGGAGTGGCGGAACAGTGATTCGCGATGAGCGAAGCCTGTTACGCCACGACGCGGTCTGGCGTACGCCTACCTTGTTTATCGCGTGCGGTTGGCACTGCCGGAGCTCAGTGACGTTCCGGCAGTCGTCCGGCTGCTCAGCTGTTTTTGGGTGGCTGATGTTTTGGTGATGAAACGATATATTTTGTCGTTCGTATTCTGTGCGACATGATATTTGGGTATGTGATGCAAGCTTCCCTGTTTCTGCAGGCGCAGGTTGGTACGATGCTAGGTAAGTGACAAGTAGTACGTCGTCTGCAAGTCAGTTCATGTTTACCTTCCCAGCTGCCGACGTTGATTTTTCGACAAAATAAAATATATGAAAAAGTTGTGGCTGATTATCGCCGTACGAGTGCACATGCCACATTAAAATTCATTTTATTTCCGCGGGCATCTATTGGAGCGCTGTGTTATGGTCGCACACGTAAAAGATACAGCTGTTTACAAACAATGTTCGGAGGTTGTGTGCCTGCCCTGGTTTTTGTTGAAACAGTCTTAGTGTTCACCATTTGGTCTATTTCGTAACCTTTTTTCTTTCGAACGCACTATCCCTTATGCTCTATATGCCTTAACCTATAGGAAAGCAGTTCTTACTATATTTGTAGCACTCAGGTGACTGCTCTCATCGCAGCTAACAGACTGAGTATTTGAAGTACCGTTAGAGGTGTAAAAAAGTGTATTATTCTAAAATGATATCATTGATTTGTTGCAGTGCTTTATTCGTGCTGTGATGCTGCAAATGTTGGGCGAGACCGTTTGTCTATGACAGTAAGACATTGGTTCGGTTCTCAGGGGACATGTCCCCTATCTCAAGTCATGGGGCCATCTCTCTTGACGTAAGCACCTGTTAATAAATTGTTTGTCTTTTCTTTTAGCAGATTTATTTCATTCAATTTTTTTTCTTATTTCAGATGACGAGCACAAGCTTTGAATGCACATTGGTTTACCTGAGAGTAAATTTGTGCTGGGATATTATACTATACCAGGTCTGTAGTTCATGTATCTGAAAAAACTCTCTCGTTTAGGGTGGAACGTTTGTCTGCGGCAGATGTACAGCGATCTCTCATTAGTTTGATTTAACCTTGACATCAACATGCTTTTGTAGCCCAACTAATTTCTATTTATTTCTGTTTTAGGACACATCAACTGTTGATTCTTGACCATATGCCCTTTTATCTGAAGTCTTTATCGTCGAGCATCTGTAGTTCTACATCTGAGTTGCTACTCAACGTCATTTGAATATCATCTCATGCAAATGTGTTTTGGGACTGATCCGAACATGTTATATGTATCACTAATAGTTTTCGCCCTTTCCAGACACTCCAACCAGTGCCATCATCAGAAGGCAATCAACATAATGTATGAATGTGTACACAGTGCCGGAAGACACTTGTGTGACCGTTATTATCCGTTAATATCAGCAGTGCATCCCCGTCAAAGCGCTCAGTCTATCCCTGTTCAAAATTTTTAATTGATAGTGCCTGTTGATCCAACTCACATTCACCTGCAACAATTCTGTTCTTTGTCCTGTATTTACTCCGTTTACAGAATATAAATTATTGATATAATTTCGAAAACTTTGGCCTTATGTAACTTCTTCAAATTTAGCTCATATATTCTCAACTGACGTATCGTAAACAGTTTCCTCAAATAATTGGGAGACGTTTCAGTATTATCTTAGCGTAACAAATTTGTAATAATTTTTACCTGTTAATGAGATGCTCTGGACTTGATCAAATGTCTAGAAAACAGACCTAGAACTCCCTAAAACGTACAGCATGGCTGCACCTAAATTTATGAAATGTCGTTCTTTCGTTTCCCAGCTCAACTATTTCAACAATTTGTTTCATCAAGAGCAAATAGTGTGAAAGACATTTCATATGCTCATGTTGCTGCCAAGATTCTTAATTTTAAACATATTCGCCATTTCATGGAATAGTCTGCTATGATTGAAATAAATGCATCCTGAAATAGTGTATGCTTCTCTCATTTGATATAAATTATTTTTTCTTGATTCTCATGTACGTGGGCCTAACTTGACAGCCCAGGCCTCTGTGGTGAATGTGAATTCAGACAGGAAGATATTTGCAATAAAGTAATGAGGGTGTGAATGCGAATTCAGACAGCAGAGGTATTTCCAATATAATAATGTGGACGTTTCATAAAGAGACCTACAAAGATGTATTTGACTGGAGTACAGGTTACAATAAGAAAACCTTCATCTACCTCTGTCACACAGAGATATTGAATCTTCACGTCAAATCTCAGCAATGGTGCGGTGGTGTTACATTCAATTGAGATGCCATCACAAGCAATCTACCGGGAACAATCACTGACACTTATCATAATTAACTAGGATCTCACTGTGGAAGGAATATCACGTCTATTGTTTGTGCTGCAATACACTGGTATGCAAACTTGAATTTCTATGTTAACCATTATGTTGCGCCTAGAATGACCAGCTTTTGATGCACAGCAGAATACCAGTTTCTCACATCGGCTCTGTTTCCACCTCATACATTTCTCTGAGTGGGTGCAGCAGTCTTGCTACAACTGGGACACACCAGGACTTCCCCAACAGCTTATGACGTCTTGTAACACTCAAATTGCCACAATCCGTGTAATGAGGTGGGAAGCCAAACACAGCCTCGATCTCATTGATGGTAAGGGCAGCTGGGACACCACATTCAGAGACTGGTAGAGCACCGCCCTTAACTGTAAAGCCAGAATTACAACATTAGGAAGCTAGTCAGACAATTCACTCAACTGTGTCGCTACATGTGACATGCGCACTCCATACCTTTATGGCTAGACCGATTTGTAGTGACAGTTGGCAGGCACCCTACAGTGGCTTCTCTGAAAGGTCTAATAACATCTTGCAGTGATTTCCCCTTCAGTGATGACATCTCTGTGGCAGCCTCACTCATGTGCGGTATATTACCCCAGAACAATCGAGCACGTTTCATAGGTAAAAATGATGAGGAGCAGCACTTTACTGGTTGGCAGCCGAGGAACCTATTTTTTGAGAAACAGCACACTCAAGTGGTCAGACCCTATGCAATCAGCATGTGACACACGCACACATTCAGAAATCATTCACCTCGTCATGGTGTCCCGCACCTCCTTGTCCAGGTGACATGTATTCTCAAACAGCCACAGAAATGGCTCTTGTCTTTTCATGGCATGGGTGGAAAGAATGCTTCTGATTCTAATGAAATCAAAGAAGAGGTTTCCACTAGAGTTTCTGTCTGCAATAAACAGAGGTAAATGCAGTACATTGGCACATACACCGCACATACACTTATTGCGGTGTAAGGTGTGGCTCTTACCTAATAATCCCATTCTACGTGGGTTGACGCGGCTAAGATTATCACAAGGACTCCCGCCAATCAAGAGATCAATGGATCCCAATGAATGCAGCAAGTCACTGCCCACGTCCTTGACAGATCCAAGATGCACAATCTTGCCGTGGTACAGGTATTTTAACAACATAAGTGCATCACTATTCACTTCACAAGAGAAATAAATCTGTATGCCGAGGCTCAGCTTGTGAGCCAGAATGTAGTATGCGCTCCCAATTCCATCAAATAGTGACAACACCCTGATCTTTCTCCGAGGCACAGGAATGACCTGGAGGAGAAAAAACACTGCTGCTATTTTGCTGCACAATACCGCATGCCAGACACACCCACATTATACCTTGAAAATATGCATGTCGCCACAACCGTGCACAGGGATAGAGAAGCATGTTGTATGGTCCACAGGTGCACAATCCGCCATTCGTACTGCTGCCTGACGTGCCTTCATGCTGCTCCAAGCTATTGCTGACTCACTGAACCCATGGTACGATTTCGGCCCTTCATCGTCGATGGATGAGGCAAATCCAATGTGATCAAGGTGCTTATTGCAGTAAACCTGTGCAAAGTTTGCTGTTCAAAGCACAACATGAGATACACCTGAAGCCGTCATAACTTGCCTTGTGTGTTTTGCAGCGCTTGAAGTGCATCCTTTTGTTACGTCCCCTTTTCTTTGCTTTAAAGCAAGGTCTGATGACGTGGTGGGCTGTATGGCACCTTGTGAGAGCCACGAAGGGCTCCAGTCGACGCGTCCTGGACAGTCAGCGACTCTCAATAACATGTTGCAGGAATGTGTCACAGTATACTGCATTTACCTCTGTTTATTGCAGACAGAAACTCTAGTGGAAACCTCTTCTTTGATTTCATTAGAATCAGAAGCATTCTTTCCACCCATGCCATGAAAAGACAAGAGCCATTTCTGTGGCTGTTTGAGAATACATGTCACCTGGACAAGGAGGTGCGGGACACCATGACGAGGTGAATGATTTCTGAATGTGTGCGTGTGTCACATGCTGATTGCATAGGGTCTGACCACTTGAGTGTGCTGTTTCTCAAAAATAGGTTCCTCGGCTGCCAACCAGTAAAGTGCTGCTCCTCATCATTTTTACCTATGAAACGTGCTCGATTGTTCTGGGGTAATATACCGCACATGAGTGAGGCTGCCACAGAGATGTCATCACTGAAGGGGAAATCACTGCAAGATGTTATTAGACCTTTCAGAGAAGCCACTGTAGGGTGCCTGCCAACTGTCACTACAAATCGGTCTAGCCATAAAGGTATGGAGTGCGCATGTCACATGTAGCGACACAGTTGAGTGAATTGTCTGACTAGCTTCCTAATGTTGTAATTCTGGCTTTACAGTTAAGGGCGGTGCTCTACCAGTCTCTGAATGTGGTGTCCCAGCTGCCCTTACCATCAATGAGATCGAGGCTGTGTTTGGCTTCCCACCTCATTACACGGATTGTGGCAATTTGAGTGTTACAAGACGTCATAAGCTGTTGGGGAAGTCCTGGTGTGTCCCAGTTGTAGCAAGACTGCTGCACCCACTCAGAGAAATGTATGAGGTGGAAACAGAGCCGATGTGAGAAACTGGTATTCTGCTGTGCATCAAAAGCTGGTCATTCTAGGCGCAACATAATGGTTAACATAGAAATTCAAGTTTGCATACCAGTGTATTGCAGCACAAACAATAGACGTGATATTCCTTCCACAGTGAGATCCTAGTTAATTATGATAAGTGTCAGTGATTGTTCCCGGTAGATTGCTTGTGATGGCATCTCAATTGAATGTAACACCACCGCACCATTGCTGAGATTTGACGTGAAGATTCAATATCTCTGTGTGACAGAGGTAGATGAAGGTTTTCTTATTGTAACCTGTACTCCAGTCAAATACATCTTTGTAGGTCTCTTTATGAAACGTCCACATTATTATATTGGAAATACCTCTGCTGTCTGAATTCGCATTCACACCCTCATTACTTTATTGCAAATATCTTCCTGTCTGAATTCACATTCACCACAGAGGCCTGGGCTGTCAAGTTAGGCCCACGTACATGAGAATCAAGAAAAAATAATTTATATCAAATGAGAGAAGCATACACTATTTCAGGATGCATTTATTTCAATCATAGCAGACTATTCCATGAAATGGCGAATATGTTTAAAATTAAGAATCTTGGCAGCAACATGAGCATATGAAATGTCTTTCACACTATTTGCTCTTGATGAAACAAATTGTTGAAATAGTTGAGCTGGGAAACGAAAGAACGACATTTCATAAATTTAGGTGCAGCCATGCTGTACGTTTTAGGGAGTTCTAGGTCTGTTTTCTAGACATTTGATCAAGTCCAGAGCATCTCATTAACAGGTAAAAATTATTACAAATTTGTTACGCTAAGATAATACTGAAACGTCTCCCAATTATTTGAGGAAACTGTTTACGATACGTCAGTTGAGAATATATGAGCTAAATTTGAAGAAGTTACATAAGGCCAAAGTTTTCGAAATTATATCAATAATTTATATTCTGTAAACGGAGTAAATACAGGACAAAGAACAGAATTGTTGCAGGTGAATGTGAGTTGGATCAACAGGCACTATCAATTAAAAATTTTGAACAGGGATAGACTGAGCGCTTTGACGGGGATGCACTGCTGATATTAACGGATAATAACGGTCACACAAGTGTCTTCCGGCACTGTGTACACATTCATACATTATGTTGATTGCCTTCTGATGATGGCACTGGTTGGAGTGTCTGGAAAGGGCGAAAACTATTAGTGATACATATAACATGTTCGGATCAGTCCCAAAACACATTTGCATGAGATGATATTCAAATGACGTTGAGTAGCAACTCAGATGTAGAACTACAGATGCTCGACGATAAAGACTTCAGATAAAAGGGCATATGGTCAAGAATCAACAGTTGATGTGTCCTAAAACAGAAATAAATAGAAATTAGTTGGGCTACAAAAGCATGTTGATGTCAAGGTTAAATCAAACTAATGAGAGATCGCTGTACATCTGCCGCAGACAAACGTTCCACCCTAAACGAGAGAGTTTTTTCAGATACATGAACTACAGACCTGGTATAGTATAATATCCCAGCACAAATTTACTCTCAGGTAAACCAATGTGCATTCAAAGCTTGTGCTCGTCATCTGAAATAAGAAAAAAAATTGAATGAAATAAATCTGCTAAAAGAAAAGACAAACAATTTATTAACAGGTGCTTACGTCAAGAGAGATGGCCCCATGACTTGAGATAGGGGACATGTCCCCTGAGAACCGAACCAATGTCTTACTGTCATAGACAAACGGTCTCGCCCAACATTTGCAGCATCACAGCACGAATAAAGCACTGCAACAAATCAATGATATCATTTTAGAATAATACACTTTTTTACACCTCTAACGGTACTTCAAATACTCAGTCTGTTAGCTGCGATGAGAGCAGTCACCTGAGTGCTACAAATATAGTAAGAACTGCTTTCCTATAGGTTAAGGCATATAGAGCATAAGGGATAGTGCGTTCGAAAGAAAAAAGGTTACGAAATAGACCAAATGGTGAACACTAAGACTGTTTCAACAAAAACCAGGGCAGGCACACAACCTCCGAACATTGTTTGTAAACAGCTGTATCTTTTACGTGTGCGACCATAACACAGCGCTCCAATAGATGCCCGCGGAAATAAAATGAATTTTAATGTGGCATGTGCACTCGTACGGCGATAATCAGCCACAACTTTTTCATATATTTTATTTTGTCGAAAAATCAACGTCGGCAGCTGGGAAGGTAAACATGAACTGACTTGCAGACGACGTACTACTTGTCACTTACCTAGCATCGTACCAACCTGCGCCTGCAGAAACAGGGAAGCTTGCATCACATACCCAAATATCATGTCGCACAGAATACGAACGACAAAATATATCGTTTCATCACCAAAACATCAGCCACCCAAAAACAGCTGAGCAGCCGGACGACTGCCGGAACGTCACTGAGCTCCGGCAGTGCCAACCGCACGCGATAAACAAGGTAGGCGTACGCCAGACCGCGTCGTGGCGTAACAGGCTTCGCTCATCGCGAATCACTGTTCCGCCACTCCACGCCTGGCGCACGCCTACCTTGGCCTGCCGGCGGCTGCCACTTGACGAGTAGGATCCTGCGGGGCAAGTCAGTAGGACGCCCTGCGGGCGTCACTCTCTCCGCACGGTCGCAACCACGCTCATGTTCTGCCTTCCGAACGTATCTAACATCAGCCTTTTCTTATCAATGCCGCTCAACCAGTCCTAACCTACCCTTACCTGCCCGAGCCTGGCCTACCCAGGCCCCTACTAACCTAACCGAGCGTAACCCACTCGCGTCACCTATCCGCCCCTCCACGACAGGCGCATGGCGCATACTGACTTTACCCAACCGGCGGATTTATAATTTTGGTCCACATGTGAAAATTATCTAACAAACCGCTTGGGCTGCGGTGCCCCTGAGGGGAGGTTGACTCTGGTATGATGCAAGAAAGATGTGGTCCAAATTTGAGCTTTCTACGTCTAACCGTTCTCGAGAAATCGCGCGGACAAACAAACAGACAGACAAAACATTTTTGACCCAGTCGGTCCAGGGCTTCGCTATCGCTCAGCCATATATCCTACCTCTCCTAATACTTCGAAATAATTCAAACGCAATTAATCAAAAAAGTGGCTCGTTATTTTGTGTGTCGATTATTATAGGAACAAAATCTAAAAGCCGAGTTATAACTGTTGCGTGGTCTTTCTGGAAAGTCCGTGAGACACAGATAGGCAGAGTCACGACCAAAGTTGTCGCGGGGCCCGTTTTCAAAACATGAGCTTGCTTCGCCCGCTAATTAATGCTACTCACCCAGCCCAGTCGCCAGGGGTAGTGATCGTGATTTCTGTAACGTCCATCTTGATGTCCTGGGAAATGTCAGGCAGGACGTCTAATGTGTCACACCCGTACACCACCCGACGACGTCCTGGGAAATGCCCGGTAGGACGTCCAAAGTGTCACACCCGTAGACCACCCGACGACGTCCTGGGAAATGCCCGGTAGGACGTCCAAAGTGTCACACCCGTAGACCACCCGACGACGTCCTGGGAAATGCCCGGTAGGACGTCCAAAGTGTCACACCCGTAGACCACCCGACGACGTCCCCTCGGCAATGTCCGAAACTACGACCATACAATGACTTCCGTGGCACGACAGCCCATCCGCCTCCTTGTTCGTATTGGGGCCGCGCCGATGCCAGCCGTCCGCCATGGTGATAGGTAGGCAGGCCCGCAGTGCATTTTGTCTCCTCCCCTTCCCTTCGGACGGAGCCGATGGAGCGAACTCTGCCGCCGCTCCGCTCTACTCCGCGCTACGCCACGCCACATCGCCACGTCGCGACGTAAACAACGGCTCCTGTGTGAAGTGCGTTCTCCGTCTTTTCGTCACATTCTGATCGTGTTACCTATACGAGTGTATACCGCTGGACGATATCTGCGAATTTGCTGCAAATCATATACAAGAAACAGGTGCGTGCGAAAAAATACCATTTGTTCTCTGTGTGTGCCGAAAACATAACCTGAAAATTTTAGCTTTGTGATGTTTTATGAAGTACAGTGCAGCAAAGACTCAGTGAAGAGTACTTGAACTCTTCGCCCGGACAGTAACAATAATACTACAGTGAATCCATTTTTAATATTATTTCATTGTATTGCAGGTGAAGTATGGCAGCCACACAATACAACATTGTGTACTTTGTATTGGAGACGGGCATCACCGGGAAAGCCCGGTGCACTGAAGCAGATCAGACGCAGTATGACAGCAGCCAAGGGTTTGTCCATCGCGAGGGAGGCTACGAGTGTGGTGATCTGGTGTGGGTGACAACGGGGGAAGAGGAGCCCCACATGACTGTCGTCCTGGGCTGTGGTGGTACGTATTGCCTTACTATCTCCCTGATTATGCCAATCATCCCATTTCACACATTGGTACGTTCCTACTTGCAGTTACTGAGGATACAGCGAAGGACAGCGCCAGGGAATACGTGAGGAGGGTAGCCAAGATTCATGGCGTAGAAGGAGCCAGCCAGAAAGTTGCTGGTCTTTTCGGTCATGACTGCTCTCATGTCTCTGTGAACTCCCAAGTTGACATATACGATGACCTAACTCGGTCTGAACATGAGGACACTAACGGTATGATCACCTGCGGTATAAGTTTCATGTTTCATACTGTGTGTACCATGTTGTACGATCTGATTTGTCTCCTATATTGCAGAATCGGATGACTCGGACAAGACGTGGTTCAGTGAGGAAGAAGAGAGGTTGGCTAGGTGATGCAGTGTCTCAACGTTGCTTCAAATCTATTGTACAGTGAAGTGCTATAATATATCCAAGCTTCTGCAATTGTCATGAAATTATCAGTCGCAGTGATTTGATGTGCTAATCACCTGATTGTTATTAGTGCTGCTTGTGCATCTTTTCAAGTGATCGCATTTCTAATTGTAGGACTGCTTTGATAATGTGTAAATTATATTTAGGCACAGTCGTCAATAAATTACATTCAGTGCAAAAAGCAGCGTCTATCATGAAGCGTGAGATTATTCTTTCAGTAACCCTGTTCTGCACCTAATGTTACTGTTGTTTGTCAACACAGCTTGAAACACACATGGTATGGTATACTACCATTTTTTGGTTCTCTGTTTCCAAGGAGCAAAACGCTTTATATAAAAGCTGATCAGAATTCGCTTACTTATTTTCTTTCAAAAAATTACTCGTACACCACATTTCTGTCGTTATTTTGCTGTCTAGCAAGGCCTGTCAGGATGGTGCGCATTTTGCATTCTGCTACCAAAGCATGGAACTTGACATTTCAAACTTCGACTTCATCTCATAATAGCTATTGAAATTAAAGTGTGATATCTGCACCTCCGACTTCAATTAAAGCGATGAAATGCATAGCGAGGATGTGATGGTGAGGTGCCAAAGAACTGGAATATGTTCTTTACATTTGATCATTTCAACTTGAACTCCTTACACTTGATATTTCGAACATTAACTCCAATACAGACCTGATGCCGTACCCTAGGAATAAATTTGTTGGCCCAGCCTTGCGTGTTCGCTCTACCTAGTATTTTCCATTACATAACACCCATCCCCAACTGACGTTGGTGCCCCAACGATGGGCCATTTTTAAACGATCTGCTTCTGCAATACCCCACCTCCCAGCACACACTGGCAGCATGGGGTACTCCCGGTTTAACAGTGCCGGGCGCCAGAGGGCGCTGCGTGTCGCAGCCCGCCTGTTGCAGCTGTCTGGACAGAGGCGTTGGCCCTTACCTTCCCTGCTGCTATGGACGGAGTGTGAGCTGGCATTACAATAAATCTGATAAGGTAAGTCGACAAAAGAAATCGCATCACATATCCTCTGCGTGCTCTCTGATGTTACACCAGCCTAGGCCTACTACATGTGTACGGTAGGTTATGTTGCCGAGGTGAAAACAACTGGATTCTGGGGTACTTTTGTAAAATTCATGTGCCTTCCGAGCGCACTAAGAGTTGAGAACTACTCATGACGGTCAAGTTTACATGGCACAAACAAATAGTTAATAGCGTGCAATCGCAAAGTGTCAAAAATACACCATAAAAAATACTAGTTGACTTGTTTAAAATTATTTTCTATGTGTGTTGAGTGTCCAGCACTGTATTAACTCTTCCTTCTTGCCCCTGCAGTGTTACGCGAGGAATGAGCAACTCTTTCCACTTTGACCAAAGAAATATCAACGCGATGGTGTGAGATGGACCGTGGACCACCTTCCCCCAAGAAGTGCTGTGTACCGTGCGGACATACAGTGCGATCATTCTCATTGATGTGCAATAGTTTGTGTACGTACACACTGTCTACGCAAGTTTGATGAAATCAATACGTTCAGCTGTGATGAAGAACAAGCGTGATAAGTCAGAAATAATACACCTGGAGCTACAATGACCATTGCAGTCGGACCTTCATCACAGGCAAACGTATTGATGGAGCTTTATCGCAGCTAAGTGTGATGAACTCCTCATTGTTAACTGTGATTAGTGAAAAATACGACAGCTGCAGCTGGCATGGGGTTTCATCACAGCTGAAGTGTACATCACTGTTGGGATTGCAGTGGAGGCTCTGTATGTAACAGGTCGTTCAAGACATTAAAAATGATCAGACTGGCAGGACAAGCGTGTATCTTATACTTGAATAAATAATTCATTCTTTCACGAATCTGTTGGTAAAATTTACTTTATTGTTAAAAATTCTCATGCGGTCATCATGCGGTCATGGTCAAAAAATCATGCGGTCGCCGTCTCTGCAACAAATAAGGACACGAGCCTAAGCAGCGTTGCACATGGGTACGACGAAATCATGAAGCAGTAAATGACTTACGGCGTGCCGCGAGATAAAAGCCCCGCGCCGGCCGGGGCTGCCTCAGCCAGTATGGCAGAGCTCCGGCCGGCGGAGCTCGCCATGGCTGGCCTCGGGCGTCGCGGGCGGCGCGGGCGGCGCGGGCTACGCGGGCGGCGCGGGCGTCGCGGGCGGCGGTGCCGGCAGCTGCTGCTGCAGTAGGCCCCCGCGTAGGGCGGGGGCGCAGCACTGCTGCCGGCACCCCGAAAGGTCCCCGACTAGGGCACGCCTAGTCGCGGCGCGCGGCGGCGCAATACTGCAACGAAGCAACACATCAGCTGTTAGAGCGGCACAACCCCAGCACATTAGCGAAACCAAACCGCTGCATGACAGCCCCCACCCCACCCCCCTCTCCCTCCTCCTCCTACTACTACTACTCTTCCCTCCGTCCTCAGCCGTGGTTCGGGAAGCTGGACAGCATCAGCTGATACAGACATCCGGTCAGGGTCGACTCCCCCCGCACGACTTCTCGGACTACCCGTGCCCCCTCCCCCATCCCCCTTGTGCTTGTTGTGCCATAGGCCCATGGGACCCTTGGGCAATGCCGGAACATGAGCCACGACACCCGCTCGACCCGGGCGTCGCGGTGTCCGGCTGCCCCCCCCCCCCCCCCCCCCCCCCCGACCTCCCGCGGCGACGTAAACATGGCAGCACCGCCCCCGGCAGTTTAATGAATGGAACTCTCGCCAATGAGAAACAATGAGGCACGTCACGTGTCCCCAAGGGCGCGCCCGACTACTGTCCCAAAACGGACCACGCGACTCGGAGCCGCAAACAAACGCTACGCAGAGACTGCCCTGTTTGTCAGCGCCGGGAACTTGCGACTAAGAAACGATAGCATGTGGCTTACCGTGTCTCTTCATATTTCGGCAAGGAGGCCGGTCGTCAGTGGGTGGGCGGGTGGGTGGGCGTGCGGCGGAACTGTCTTGAACACTGCCCCGGAGTTGCGATCAGCTGACCAGGAAGACAATTCTCCCCCATCCCCGCCCCCTTCCTTTCCCCCGTCTTCCCTTCCCCGCCCTCTCCCGCCTGCTGTTCTGCATAAGTGATCGTTACGCCGACAAGCCGAAGACGTTACGAAAAGGCCTGCGTTCGAAACAATTACTGTCTTCAAAAGCGGTGTTTACGTTCTTGTTCCCTTTGTACTGCAGTGTCAACGTCAACGATGCTGGACAACAGTTTTAAAAATCAAAAATACAACCACGGCAGACACGTGTACGTTCAGAAATCGCTGTGTGTGCTGCACCTGTGATTGGCTGTGCTCGACACGGCCGGTGTCGCTGTGTCGTATTGTTTACAGGGGGCGTAGGCGCTCGCCGGGGCGAGGCTTTGTTTGTAGTAATTTGTAAATTCTGTGCAGGAGCGATGCTGATTTATCTTTTACCATGTATCATGTTTTGTAAAGAAAGACGGCGGATATATCGAACGAAAATCCAAGACAAGGAAATGCAACGTACTGCTCCGGGAAACATGTGCTCTGGGCAAGGTATGAGGCGTGAGAAGGTTAGTATTTCGGTGTAAAACCTAGGTGTGCATTTAACAGTGATTCGAACAGGGAAAGAGTTTTAATCGACAAGCGTACAGCAGCGTGGCCGACTCACACAAAAACAGTTTCTTATGATAAAACTATTTGCATTGTAGTAAGACGAAAATATTCTTGATATTGGGACAAGTAGATTTATTCTTATGTTAAGCTGAAAATATGATTACGATTAATCACTGAAATGTTCTTATCGTAAGAATATTTCACCTTATCGTAAGAATATTCAATCTTGAATTATCAACCACATCCTAACGTCCTGAAGAATATGGATAGTATGGCAGTGCAAACAGGAACGAGGGACATAGTTCGGCGTGGACGTTCAGGCCAAGCCTCGCTTTAAAAATTCGCTTTCCTCACGGACGGATTTAGACCGCCAACAGCGAGATTCAGCCCGAGACACGTCGAAACCGGTGGACATGTCCGTCGGATGCCCCCGGGTCAACCTCACCGGGCACGAGCTGGGAGGGAGCGCCCCGTGAGCCTAGGGTAACTGCTGTAGGTATATCAGCAGCGCGAGCCAGGGAACGCCGTTGACGACTAGCGCCATCTCTCGGATGGAGGCAGAGTCTCTCACACCGAAGTGTATTCTTGCGATTAGCAAACCTTTTCTGGCACGAAGAAAGATAATCTTATAGGAAGTATTCATTTCTTAGTACTAAAAATTATGGCGTGTTAAAGTTTAAGATTATTTTGGGCTTATCAAAAGACAAAGAAAAATTGTCATGAGAAAAAAGTGATTTTATCTTAAGAAACATACGGTTATGATAAGAAGATAACGATCAAGTCGAATTTTATTCTTACAGTAAGAAACTATTTTTGTGTGAGGATAGAGGAGGCGCGCCGCGGGCACGGACCCTTCCGTCGCAGTGTTTTCCCCCGCCCGGCCCCGCGGTCCTGCGGCAGCCCCAGCAGAGCGATTGCCTGGAGGCCTGTCCCGCGGGGCGGCGCGTCGCGGGGCGGCACTTCCGCGCGCTACCGATCCCCCCGGTCCCTCCCCCTTCCCCCGGTCCCTCTCCATGAGCCTGGCACACACCGTCGTACGGGTGTCGGCGCCGGCCCGCCGCCCTGGCTGCTGCACCTGTTCAAGCTCCGCCTCATCGTGCTGCTGCTAGCGGCCACCGTCGGCGCCTCGGGGTGCGCGCTGCGGGGCCTGCGGGTGGCGGTCACCGGCAGCGGCCTCTCCTGCCTCGCGAAACGGCGGCGCGTCGGCCGCGAGGTATGCGTGTGCTCGGCCGGCCCAGGCTGGAACTTTTGGGTGTCTCCGTCCCAATCGCTCTTCGTGTGCGCGCTCTACGCCTTGCCGTCCGGCCGGCCTGGCCGCGGCCCTAAAGGCCTCGCGCAGTCCCGTCGGCGTCCGCCCGCGGCCGCTCAGCAGGGGGTGGCGGTTGGAGACGGTCGCCCTCGGTCTCGGTGGAGTGCGAGCGCGCGATTGTGTCGGCGCCGTGGCCCCGCTGCTGCTGCTGGTGACGCCGTCCGATGGGAGGGGGAGGGGGGGGGGGGCGCCGCCCCCGTGTCGGTGCCCCGCTCCGCCCGCCTACCTTCCGGATCTTTGCGGAGGGTGGGGGAGGACGACACCGCCCACGCCGGGTCCCTCCGAAGTCATCCGTCACCCGCCCCTCTGTCATGCAAACGATCACTGCGGAGGCGGGGCAGTGACTTCAGGCCGGGGGCTTTAGGGGGCTTAGTGACAGGTCGCATTGTCTGCCTCTCCAAGAGATATTTACTACGTCTCAAAGCCCGTACGCACGGTGCGCGCCGTAGTAGCCGGGAGCAACGACCGACGCGCCCTTAGGGCCAACGTAAAGATTGGTCCCCGGCCCGCCCCCGACCCATCCTCTCGCACGGAACGGAACACCTGGAGCAGGTATGGGAGTCGGCTCCCCTCTGCGTTCAGTCAGCCCTGCCGGCTCGTATTGCGAGCGGCACTCCGGCGGCATTCGTATCGGGAGGGCCGCGGCAGCCACACTCCGCAGGACATGACGCCGTGCTGCAGCCGCACTCCTCAGGACAAGACGCCGTGGTGCAGCCACACTCCGCAGGACTTGACGCCGTGCTGCAGCCGCACTCCGCAGGACATGACGCCTTGCTGCAGCTACGCGCTCCAGGACGCGAGCCACAGCTGCCTGCACGCGTGCCCACGCAACCGGTGAGTTTCTTGCAGTTGGCCGTCCGAGGTTTCCGAGAACCTTCAAGCGCGACACCCGCCCCGGCAGCCGCGCGGCGGCCTCTGAGCGGCGCTTCGAAAGGTGATTTCGTATGTCTTTCTAACGTCAGCACGCCTTCCGTATGGGACGGTTCGTTTTGAAAATTTGTGAGCGAGTGGAGGAGGCCTCAATCTTGCTGAGAGTAAGGTTGACGAGCGTGGAAATTTTTTGGATTTTCCGGAAAACGTGTCCAAGTTTACCCTTGAATTGCGGCTATCTCGGGGTAGAAATTAAAAAATCGGAGCCTGTTATCCCCTCGGCGCACTCTTCCTTTACTCGTCCCTGCCCTCCGTTCTGCGATGTGTTGAACGGTGTCCATAGAATCGTTCCGCGAAATTCGCTTGTCGCGGCTTTTCCGGGACGCAGTTTTGAGGGCTCCGGGCCGTGTCGAGCCACGCCAGCCCGAAGGGCTCCTCCCCCCTCGCCGATCGCTCCCCGCGGGCCCGGCCAGGGAGCCCCCCCGCCCCCGCCGCGGAGGTGGGGGCGGGGGGGCTCCCTGGCCGGGCCCGCGGGGAGCGATCGGCGAGGGGGGAGGAGCCCTTCGGGCTGGCGTGGCTCGACACGGCCCGGAGCCCTCAAAACTGCGTCCCGGCGGCGGGTCCTGTTCCGGTTTAGCCAAAGGGTCCTAGGGGCCTACGGTAATACAAGGACAAGGGGGTGGGAGGGGTGGGTAGGCTGACCACCTCCTCCCCAACAGACAAGGTGGCAACGCCGCTGCAACACCGCCGAAGTCGGTGCAACCGGCCAGCTCCGGCTTTCCGGACCAGAGTTTGGCTCAGTTTCGCTCTTCTTCCGGATTTTCGGCAACCACAAGTCGCCTCTAAAACCTCGCACGATCACGATTCAACAACGAAATCACACTGCCACGAGGCGGCGAAAACGATGGAGTGACTTGCAAGTGTTAATAATTTGGCAGTCTAGATTTGGTTTACCGTCAGGTTTAAAAGGATGGGGCGCGTCGAATTCGTCCTATTGTAATGTTTAGCGGGCTCCGGTGCTCCGGCAGACGTCGCGCATTGTCACATCGGTGGGAGGAGGGGGAGGGACGGCTCCCCCGCACCACGCACCTCCTCACCCCGCCACGTGCGAGTGAGAAGGTGTAGCCTGTCTCTCTCTACTCATGCTTGGAACTCGAAAAAGGCCTGCACTTGAGCCAGTCAAGCTCAAATTGCAGTTGACTTACAAATATGGTATTGGTCTCATCTTGTAGAGGAAGTATGAGGCTATGTTTTGAATGTAATTTCGACTTGGTCTTTCGCTGCCCTCCACTTGCAAATCTTCTCTGATATCGGTCCACTTTCAACTTATTCCAGGAGCCTTCCTGGAAATCGCACTGACACGAAAACTATTTCAAAACATAGTCCAAGTAAAGTACTCTGTTTATGGGAAGTCTCGTCACCATACCATTTTAAATTCTCGAGTTTGACTGGCTCAAAAAGTGGAAAAAGGGAATGTTTGGACGGTTCTAGAGCCAAAACTAGACGGGCTAGGAGGGACAGACACATACCATTACAATCAGCGCATTCAAAACTATCGATTTATGAAATAAAAAAAAGTACGATTGCACACCCTTAAACACGTCTCTGTCGCCAGGACCCCGCAACGGCCGCGGACCGCATCCGACATGCCTATGGTGAGTGCTAAATCGTGCGAAATGGCGTGTGTGGTTGCAGTGGTTGCAGTAAGAGAGGTTTTCAAACTACAACCAGTACTGTACGTTGACAGGTACCACGACGTTTCGTGCGCCTCGGTCACCTACCACCGGCATGTTGCTCCGCAGTCTCCCGGAATCACCATGGAATGCGGCGCGAATGCAGTCCGGTACCTCAGGGGTAAGTCGTCTTGGACGAGTTCATTTCTTTTTCCCGTTACACCACTCAAGTGCGTGAGCCTATCGTCTCTCTCTCCCCTTATCACGCGCCTCTCCAGCTATCTCTCTCACTCTCCCCACCCCCTTCTATCTCAGTGTCTGTCGCGCACCTTTCTTTCCGTCTCTCTCTCTCTCTCTCTCTTCTCTGTAAGAGAGCGGTAGGGGTACGACAGTGGGACTGAAAAAGCCCTTTATGAATCTGTACCATAAATAAAATACATGAAATGAAATCCCTCTATCTCCCTTGCTCTCTCCCCCTTCTCTCTCCCTCTCCCTTCTCTCTCTCTCTCTCTCTGTCTCTCTCTCTCCCATGCGCGCGCCTCTACCTCGCTCTGTCTGTCGCGCCCGGCTCTCTCTCTCTCCCTCTTACGCCGCCGCCTGCCTTGCAGGTCTGCATGTCCTCACTGCAAGACGGAGAGGGGAGGAGGGGTGGGGGCAGAGCTTGTGCATGGAGGCGCAGAGGGGCCGCTCGGGCTGGGCCGGGCCGGCTCGCAGCTCTGGGCTCATGGGCTGCACAGGTCAGGGCCCGGGCTGCTGCCTCCCTCCGGAGCGGGGGCCCGGCCTGCACTGCCACAGTTTTGTCTATGCCCACCGGTGATGCCACGTTTCAGCGACGTTGTCGCACTGTCGTCCAGGGGGGCAGTCCTCGGTCCTGTTCTCCCCCACCCACCGCACCGCCCCCTCCCCCTTCCCACCTCCCCCGCGGAATACGACGCGCACGCGGCCCGGGCCTCCGCCTCCCGGCTCGTCGGAGACCCCAGCTCCTCCGTCGGCCACGTCTGAGGACGGCGTCGTCGGCGTGGCTACGCCGTGTCCAGCCCCATTTCCGGAGGGGAAAGTGCTGCACTGCCAGTCCTGCAATGGACGTGGAACATGCCTCCACAGCCCAGCCCGCACGCGTGTCGCCGGACCCGGCGCGGGGTCCGGGACAGCGGGGTCGGTGCTGCTGTTCGGCACCCGTCCCGCGGACTTATCCGCCCCGCGGCCCCCCTCCGGAGCGGCCGGGTGCCGGATCAAGTGGATGGCCGCGGGTACGGCGGGTCCTGTTCCGGTTTTTCAAATGGTCCCAAGGGCCTGGCACTACAAGGACAAGGGCCTGGGTTGGGCGTCGGGCGCGCGCCCCCGCCGCGGCAGTCCGCCATTCATCCTGCCCCGCCGCCGCGTCGCGTCCCTCGCGGTGGTGCGCTGGCCGCACGCTGGCGCTCGGGGCTGCGCTGCTGCGCTGCACCGCGGGCTCCAGGCGTTGCATGCGCGGCCGGCGCGGTCCGTGTCGTGAGTCGCCGCGAGCCGAGGCGCCCCGCGCGGGCGGTATGATTGATGCGAGCCCGGGACACGGCGTGCGCTCAGCGCACCTGTCATACGACTGCCCGGCCCCGTGCCGCTGGCGGTGAGCTGCGGGGTCGCGGCCGCGCCACCGCGCCGCGCCACCGCGCCGCGCCACCGCGCCGCGCCACCGCGCCGCGCCACCGCGCCTCGCCCTTATCTCTCGCGGCACAACCGACTGTCCCACAGCCGTCTTTGACGATGGACCCTACCTCGCCGTCTCCTACATGTCCCTGTCCCCCGCTGCCGATGCAGCATCGTCCCCCCCCCTACCCCCCCCCCCCCCCTCCCCACCCCATGATGGCAGGCCGGGCTCCCACTGCGAAAGCCCCCCGTAGTACCGTCACGCCACTAGTGTTACGCCCCGCCGGCGCGGCCAGTCCTAGTATTTGAACCCGGTTTCGGTACGAAGCCTCTCTCCCCGGCGCCGTATCTCTATCTCTCCTAAAGCCCCCCTCACCCCCACCCTCTCGCCATAGTTCTCATCCGGTATTCGTGATTTTCGGGTGCGCGCTCCGTCTCTATGACTCCCGAGCGCGCGCGACCTACGCGCCGCGTTGTCACCATGGCAGACGAGTACCAGCACACCAGGGCCCTGGCGGGCCAAGGCGTAGGGGGAGGAGGGAGGGGGAGGGTGTGGGCTCGCTGAGGAAGGTAGGGACTGCCTCGCTCTCTCTCTCACTCTCCCTCCCTGGCATCCATCTCTCTTCCTCCCTCTGCTCCTGCACTGGCACTTCCTGGGACAGCTG
>CM049607.1:9657521-9746182 GCA_026979955.1 Megalurothrips usitatus
TGCAAGCTGCTCACCTCCAAGTTCTCCATCACGTTGCTCATGAGCATGTAGGCGATGTAGCCGGGCACCCTGGCCTGCGGGGGCTCCGTGCCGCCCCTCTCGAGCAGCAGCACCGTGGTGTTGGCGTCCCTGGAGAGGCGCTCGGCGAGGACGCAGCCGGCCGACCCGCCACCCACCACGACGAAGTCAAACTCCGTGTCCGGGCCGCCAGACGCGCTGGCCTGCCGGCGCTGCTCCGCCTCCAGCCGACTGTTCACCGCGGCCAGCACCACCGACACGAACGCCACCAGCGGGGTGTTCGCACAGCCCGCTGGCCACTTGGCCGCCAACGAGCTGCTCATGGCTACACTGATGGGCTGTGGATAATTATTTTAACATTATTACATATGAAATTCTGTGCACTCATAGCTCGCGTGCCATATCTTACATATTATGGAAGAGTTTTAACACAAT
The DNA here is from genome assembly GCA_026979955.1 of Megalurothrips usitatus. Lineage (NCBI taxonomy): Eukaryota > Metazoa > Arthropoda > Insecta > Thysanoptera > Thripidae > Megalurothrips > Megalurothrips usitatus. Next base: position 9,657,975 of record CM049607.1, read on the forward strand.
CACGTTCGTTTTGTACGATACCCTCAAGACAATTCACTTTGTGCATAGTTAAGAGTGCAACACAAATGCAAGTATTTTTTGTACGAGTTCTTTACGATCGAAGTACAAAATTAAACACAATCCAAATTTTTGCACACCAGAGTAAATAAACAGTCTTCGTTACAGATAATTTTAGTACATAATGCTCAACTCACGCAGTTTCACACGCTGAACTTAAAATGTACTATAAAAAAACTTTAAAATGTAAATAAGCAATTCCTCTGTTCACGGGGGAAAAAACAGCCACCGAGTGGAGGCTCGATGACAGGCTCATATTCGGACATTTCAACACTCATGTTCAGCCCGGTCCACCATCAATAGTACACTGGCCAGCACTGGTCGTCGTACCATACTCCTCGAAATTTAGATTCTTGAATCGAGTGTTATATTACACACTAAATGTTAATGGACGTTTTTCTGCGCATTATTTTTTCACAATCCGTTTGTTCGTAATCCTTCAGCAAAACTATGGGTGGCTATGGCTAACATTGTCCGCTGCTTAAGTTGTCTGAGTACTATGTCAATTGCCCTTATACTTCCATACGCTACGAACAAATTTATGCGTAACTACGTATAAATTTGTCCATAAGGCAAATTTCTACACACTAAATGTTAATGTACTTTTTTGTTAATTGTAATGTACTCATCTGAGCATACATGGAAATGAAAAATATTGTTTATTTCAATGCACAAAATTATACATTACAATGCACAATAATTGTGCATTTCCTTTACCGTACGTTTATTATGCACTACAGTGAGCAGTTTAAAAAATCTTGCGCATTACAATGTACAAATTCATACATTTTAATGTAGAATATTGTATGTTATAATGCATGCTCAGATCAGTACATTACGACATACTAAATTGTACATTGACATTTAGTGTGTACAGTGTACACACTAAATGTTAATGTCCTTTTTTGTACATTGTGATGTACTGATCTAAGCATACATTATAATGTACAATATTGTACATTACAATGCACAAAATTATGGATTACGATGCGCAGTAATTGTGCATTACAATGCACAGTTTGAAAAATCTTGTGCATTAAAATTACAAATTTATACATTTTAACATAGAATATTGTACATTATAACGCATGCTCAGATCTGTACATTGCAATGAACAAAAAAGGACATTAACATTTAGTGTGTACGTGGGGTCTTTGCTCCTAGGGTAAATAGTTACAGTGTCGCGGCGCGTGTCACTGTCTTGAAACTTGCTTGTGCCCGGGAGCGGAGTAGACAGTGGAAAGTGCGGTGTCCCGCCCTCCGGTTTTGTTGTTTAGGGTTGGCCCGCAAGTCCCATATCGCTAAACCTACTTCTCGGCATTATCTTACAGGTTGCGCAGTGTTGGTAAACAGAATGCCCATAAGGCGCAGACCACCTGTAGACCCGGGTAGTAACACGCGTGTAACACCGGAAAAAAGATCCCGTAAGCTGATTCCTACCCACACAAAAAATAGACGTCTATAGATCTCGGTAGACGGTCTATTTAAAGGACCCTGCGGAGCGAGTCAGTCACGGTCGCAACCACGCTCATGTTCTGGCTGCCGAACGTATCTTACATCAGCCTTTTTGGCTGAGCCATAGCGAAGCCCTGGACCGACTGGGCCAAAAATGTTTGGTCAGTATGTTCATCCGCGCGATATCTCGAGAACGGTTAGCCGTAGAAAGCTCAAATTTGGACCACATCTTTCTTGCATCATACCAGAGTCAACCTCCCCTCAGGGGCACCGTAGCCCAAGCGGTTTCTTAGATAATTTTCATAAGTGGTCTAAAATTTAATATCCGCCGGTTACGTGAGGTCAGTACGCGCCATGCGCCTGTGGTGGAGGGGCGGATCAGTGACTGGAGTGGATCACGCTCGGTTAGGTTAGGTTAGTGGGGGCCTGGGTAGGAAAGGTTCAGGCAGGTAAGGGTAGGATAGGGCTGGTCGAGCGTCATTGATAACGAAAGGATGATGTAAGATACGTTTGGAAGCCAGAAAATGAGCGTGGTCCCGACCTTGCGGAGAGAGTGGCGCCCGCAGGGCGTGCTATTGACTGATTGGCCCCGCAGGGTCGTAGTGGTCAGGTGACAGCCGAAGCCTGTTACGCCACGACGCGGTCTGGCGCACGCCTACCTTGTCTCATCAATGACGCTCAACCAGCCCTATCCTACCCTTACCTGCCTGAACCTTTCCTACCCAGGCCCCCACTAACCTAACCTAACCGAGCGTAATCCACTCGAGTCACTGATCCGCCCCACCACGACAGGCGCGTAGCGCGTACTGACCTCACCTTACCCGCGGATATTAAATTTTAGACCACTTGTGAAAATTATCTACACACTAAACTCTTATGTACTTTATTATCCGTAATAACGTATAATTTTATGCGTAAGCTCTAGATGATTCTGCGTATGCGTTATAACGCATAAAAACTCCCTAAGCTTGCGGATAATTTTTTAAATCCGTAACATATGTATAAAAATGTTCATAGCTTACGCATAATAATTGAAAATAGAGAATCCAGAATTATGGATAATTTCATACGCAAGCTATGGACTAAAAGTACATAACTTGCGCATAATAATTGAAAATAGAGAATCCAGAATTATGGATAATTTCATACGCAAGCTATGGACTAAAAGTACATAACTTACGCATAATAATTTAAAATAGAGAATCCAGAATTATGCATACTTTTATACGCAAGCTATGTACTTTTAGTCCACAGCTTGCGTATAATAATTGAAAACAGAAAATCCAGAACTTTAATACGCAAGCTATGGATTAAAAGTACATAACTACATCGTTCTGATTACGATGCATGTTTTTACATGACAAATCCTCTATAACTACCTCTCCTTACCATGCTTGTTACCCACAGAGACACACTTAAGAACTGGCCATAAAAGCTGCTTAAAGGTTTCACGGTCATTGAAAAGTCAACTGGAAGTGAGTCCAATACTTTCTTCACTTATACCAGGATGACACAGCTCTACCAGGTCAATAATCCTTTGTGTTCATGCTGAGGTTAGTGCACATAATAATTGTTATCTTGTTGTCTCTTCCTCTAGTCTAATATAATGGTGGTGTGAACTTGTGAAAACAGAACTCATTAATGCACAAACGTAGAAAGCTGGTGTTGTCAACACATCAAGATTCCTGTGTATTACAGCTTTTCACCTCAACAGCAACTCTTCATCTAGCACAAAACACACATCACATGATGTAAACACACGCTTTTTTTTTGGTTGAGCAGAGCAGACCAAAGTTTCATCCATTGCTCCTCTCGGTTGTTTTAGCGAATAGCAATGTTAATCCAGAGACTCTGTTCCTTCCTTTTGATGAAAATGTTGGTGTAGGCTGTTTTTCGTTTTCGTCTGCTAGTATTCAGTTGTGCCAAAGGACGATCACGAAGTCCCCAACTGGCACTTCTGGCTCGTGTTGGCTGTACTGCTACGTGAACTGAAGTGAGGTTAGTAAGGCGTATGCGGTCTGGTACTGAATCGCTTTCGTTAGTGCTTAGTCAACATTCTGCGCTTGATGCTTGCCTAGCATGTGAAATAATACCGAACTCTAAGTCACAGTGCCAGTAAAAAATGTGGGAACCTTTCCCAATTGTGTAGCCACCTCTCTTATTTTTGTCACCAGTGCCTTTTTATGAAATCTTAGTGGAGAGTGGTTGTCAAATTTTAACGAAAATATAATTGTGAGGTACTTCTTCACACCATATTTAGTAAAACTGGTTTGCCTTGCCTCACATATTTTTTCAATATAATTCTTTGTCAGAAGCACGCCCAAAGCATTTGAACCATTTCCAACCTTTCAATGACAACCAATTTGTTCCTTTGTTGCTTTCAGAGCAATCAGTCATCCATTTGAAGGGCTTGTGGCAACGCTTCAAATTATGCCATTGAGGACTCGGAGCCATGTGCAGCTGCTGGTGTAGGAATGTAAGTACTTGATAACAGTGGCTCCCATTTCTCATTAGCATCTGATCCTTCCTGGAATCATATACTTCATGTGTGTTCACATTATTTGGACCTGCCAGTTCGAGAGGGTGCAGATCATCATTCTTAAACCATTTGTCTTGTTCTTTTGCCAGGATTGACGTCTTTCATTCAGCTCCGCCTCTTCAAGCTACTAGACCGAAGAAAACCAAGATGTTATGCTCAGATGGTAAATAAGAAAATGCGTAAATATTTTTAGAAGGTGTATCAAGTGCACATGCAAGGTAATATATAGTCTGGAGTATGGGTTCCCCCTCACTTAATTAAATTATTTGCAAATGTCCAAGAATGGGAAAGGTGTGGTTGAGACGGTTTAAATTCACTCACTTGCAACTAACTTTTAATAAAGGTTAACTACTGATCACTCCATAGTGCTTCTACAACTCTTGAATGTATTCATCAGCAACAGCGCTATTATAAACTAACTACGAAAGTTGTGTAAGTCATGTAATAAGATGAAATGACACGCCAATAAAAAGTTTATTCTACTCTGCTCCCGCGACAATTCTTCACCCTGTTCCTCTCTAGCTATTGGACAACAAATTTCTGAGACGAAAATTATGCACTTTAAAAAATTTGAATACAAACATGCAATTATCATCCAAACTGGAAGATTACACTGATTAAAGTGATCACACACACATGCAGCCCCAGTTTGGCAATATCTTATGACCTACAATGAAGTGGACATTTTACATGGATGATAGATTTTAAAATCCAATTAAAAGCACTTCCTGGAGCATGACCTTGCCAAGCCGGTTACCATTAACAATTCATTGATTACTTCTTTTTAAAAAAACTAAAAATGTTAGGAATAAAATCTCCATTTCCGGAAATGCAGAATACTTATTTTCCAGTATTCCAACAGCAACAAATTTTTTCTGTTATTTTAATGGTTTGATCTACATTGTAGATGATGGTCTTTAGTTCCATCCAGTCCTTATCTTATCTGGTTCACTGGATGTAGACGGGTTGAAATAATCACTTCCATAGTTTTCTTTATGACAAAACAAGAAACTGTTAACTTCCCAGCATTGATTAACAGATTTAACTGCTGAAATAAAAGAGATGGGTTTGGGTTACACAATGATATTTTATTTATATCATGTAGATGGGCAAGACAACAGAATTACCTCAGCTCAGACCAACACTGTGCGCAATGACAGATGAACTTCTTCATTCTTTGTGGACCATGGAGCTATGCACCTGAAGTGCGTCAGAGATGAAACATTCACTGCAATAGACTCTGCCCTCTGGAATGATAAAAACACTTAAAGCAAGATCAGCAGAGAAACCACAAACCCAATTCAAACGTCCACCTCACCTCTGGATTGTCCTCTGGAATTACTCTGTAGCTATTAAATCTCTGACTACGGCCCAGACTTCGCCAGGGTTTCACAATTAGGATGACTGACCGTCCTGCACCTCCCGTAACAATCACTTCAGTGATAATGCCAAAGGATGGCTGCTGGCAATTAGATGTTGGGAGAACAACAAAAAGGGCAGGTCTGTACTCCTCACCATTTACAGTAGCACTGTTAACTACATGAATTTCATCCTCTTCAGAAATACCTTCACCTTCAAGAAGAGAACAGTGAAGAGAGTGTTCAGCTCTGAGAGTTGTAGGCTTTTGATGTTCAATCCCATCATCATCAAAATTGAGTCGAACAGACTTCAAATTACTCAACTGAAACATCTTGGCCATAGTTTTACATATATTTTTAAAATTGCAACAAACACTCGAATGTTGCCTGAAGATTTTCAGTCTCCCTTCAAACTTAGCACACCACATCCTAACTGGATTGCCATACTGTCTGATCATTTCTGGATAATGCTTGATGTGGTGAAGTTTGTTGATAACATGGACAGTGAAGTTTTCCTCTTTCCTCATATTGTACCTCTCTTCATCTTGTTCTCCTTCGCCATCAGAATTTTCAGGGACATTACTTTCTTCAGTTCCTGATGGTTCATTCTGTACTTCCTGCTCAATTTCATCTTGTGTTGGATCATCCACTTCTTCTTCTGCTACATCTTCAACTAATTGAGTTTTAATAAAAAGATTTTCAAACAAGGTATTGTGTTCAAAAACAAGATGTTCAAGCATTGTAATATCTTGAGGTTGAATTTCAAAAGAGAAGATGATCTGCATGATATCCTGCAGCAAAAATATCAATCTTAAATGGGGGTCAGCTTCCCCCGGCACACTAATAAGAAAAGGGAGAGATCTTATAAGGCACCACATCTGTGAACCTGTCTGCTTCAAATTAGTCCTCCTCTTCTTCAGCATTTCATCTGTAAAATTGGGTGATGGCTTGTTTTTTGAATCCGGAATCCCATAGGAGAAAGAAGCAATGTTGCCATTCAGATCCTTGACACTGAACAGTTTCCACCCTGGGAGCTGAGACGACAGGACGCGGGGGGCTAGGAGTCTGGATCTGGGTGAAGGGACGCTTGGGCCGGGAGGTCTGTTAAGTTAACGAGAGCGTAAGTACCGCGTCAGGAAACTTGGGTGTACCTAACATTAACATCACAGACCTTGGGAGTTTGGATCTGGACGACCCGGCGCCGGACGCCGAACGGACTTGGCCCCGCTACTACTGGTGGGCTGCCGGTGACAGTGCCACTGGAGCCGGTGGTGCCAGTGATGGTACCGCTGGAGCCAGCGGTCGTGGTGACACTAGGTAGAGTAGTTTCGCTCACGCCACTGCTACCAGGCGGGGTGGTCTCAGAGCTGGGGCAGGGTAGCAGGTCGTGGTAGCACATCATTTCATGACATTGTCAGTCACTTTTGATGTTTAATGTACCTTTCTTGCCCGTCCACCCGGATTGTCCGAAGGAACTCCTCCACCCCTTCTTCGTCGTGCAGGTGTTCCAGCATGTGGTCCGGTAGGATCGAGGACAAGCCTAGCTTCATGGGCGATCCGAAAACGGCTTCATACGGTGAGCGGCCTATGCCTCTGTGAAGAGAGGCATTCTTTTGACTCGCCACGAACTTGAGGCCCTCCGACCACTTGGTTGTCTTGTTCGTTATCATCCAAGCTGTGAGGCAGTCCTGGACGTCCTGATTAGCTCGTTCCACGGAACCTTGACTTTGAGAGTGTCTCGGTCGGCCTGTAAAGGTAACCCATATCAGCATGCATGTCGTGCATGGGCACGGACCCGGAAGAGGTACGAGCACGGGCACTAACCATGGACAATCTTCAGGGCCGGGTACATGACCTTGAGACTCTCTATGATGTGGTTACAAAACTCCCTCCCGTTATCGGATTGGAGCACAGTGGGCGCCCCGAACACAAGCATCACCTCGAGGATGTTCGCGGCCACTTCTTGCATTGTTTTTGTTCGGAGAGCTCGTAGGTGTATAAATTTTGTCAAGTGATCCTGCACGTTCATGATCCATTTATAGTCACCGTCTGGGGTCGACTGGAAGTCGATCAAGTCCACCTGCATGCGGTCGTTCAGTTGTTCGAAGACAAGTGGCTTGACGGTAAGCCCCCGTCGCTTGACCTTCTTTTTCCCCAGGCAGGTGGGGCACAGGGGCAAGAAGATCTCCACGACGTCCTTCCCCACGTTTTTGTAGGCGGCCTTCAGCTCGTACAGCATCTTGTCCCGCTTTCCATGGAGAACGCGTTCGTGGACCCGCACCAGGACGTCGAATAGCTCTTCGTTGGGGACGTATTGCCGCATCGGCTCACCTTCCTTCATCGGGGCGATTAGTCTTTCTAGTCCATTTATTTCAGCCACCGCGAAGCGGCGCAGGCGGCGAAATTGCAGCGTGGTCTTGTGCTGCGCACGCCTGGCCTCCTTCGTCTCCGCGATGAAAGTCTCGTACTGTGTCCGGTCCAGGAAGTTGCTGTTGTCCGTTCTCTTTGTCTCGAGCAGTTCGCGCAGTCTCGCTTCGAATCTGGCCCTGTCAGGAAAAACGTCTTCCGTCTGTCCGTCCATGTCCAGTCCAGTCTAATGTCAAGTCTCAATGTCCAGTCTAATGTCAAGTCTCGATGTCCAGAGCGCCTAGTCTTGCTCCTGGTAGTCCCGGTTACGACAGTAGTAGCCCGACAATTACGAACAAGTAGCAGAGAACAAGTAGCAGAAATGCGCTTTGTCCCTCCCCCCTGCCCTCCATTCTTCATTTCTCCCCTCCCCCTCCACCCTCCGTCCTATTTCCGGCAATGTCGTTTAGTCCGCCTAAGATTGCCGTCGGCCATTTCGACAATCTTAGTTCGACACACATTTTTCCCGGTAATGTTGGGTGACAAAATAATATTTCAACATTTCCGGAATCGGCCCCGGCACACCTAACATTGCCTAGGCAATCTTAGGTTTGCCGGCACTTCGGGCTTTACCGCTAACATCTACACTACTGAAATATGGTATGTCATCTAGAGGGCAGGGACGCTTCACACCACATTCTGTAGAGAACTTCTTTCTTCTTTCAACCTCTTCCAGATGTGCTTGGTGCAGGTCCTTCGTCCTTGGTATACCCATGGCATTGGCATCAGCCCGCACTTGAGCTCTACTAACCATACATTTACGACAAAAGTGTCGAGCGCTTGGGCCAACAAATCCAAGTAAATCATCAGCGGCCAAAGAGTCTGCTGTAAGAGCTGTTACCACAGCACGCACAATAATTTCTTCATCATCAAGGTTCATTGCAACACCTTCATCAGAAGAAAGCTGTTTCATTTCTTGGACAAATGTTGTTAATACTTTCTTGAAGGCACCTGGCTTCTTCATATCATCAGAATTAACCAGGGCAAGCAAATGAATTGAAGACATCTTTGATAAAATTTCAGCGGGAAGATTAAGAATTTGATAGAAAAAAGCACCAAGTTTATGAATTATGGTTTTCGAACCCAAGGCATTGGCCGTTTCAAGTTCATCATGAAACAAAAGTATGTGCAAAACCGCTTCATGCTTTTCCAAAAAGGGATGATCCTTGAAATGGTAGCCATCTACAAATGATCTAATGGCACCATCTTTACTAACAAGCTGCTTAAAAATTAAATTCCTAACTTTTGCATCGGAAAGGATAGCCTTTAATGTGTCTATAACTGACACATACTGGAATGTTTCATTTACTTGGGCAGGTACATACGAATTTGATTTTGGGTCCAATCTTTTGTCAGTGCGATGGTCAAAGTACATTTCTTGCGGCTTGACAAGGCCGAACTTCTTGTTAAAATAATCAAGCTGGTCATCGATTGACTTCAAATTTCTAAAAGGATCTGCCACATCAAAATCATTTAACAAAGCACTTATGTCTTCTGTAGCCATTCCCTTCTCAAGTAGTCTGGACTGCAATTTTGCTTTCAGTGAGGAACACATATTCTGCAACATTTTGTTGCACCCAACCTCAAATCTCTCCACTGCTTTCCCTGTCAGACTTGCAGTTGATCTTAAATTAACAAGCACATCAACAGCCGCTTCATCAACAGACTCTTGCACCGACATCTCTGGAGGTATTGAAATAGTATCATCACCAACTGAATCGTCCTCCACATCCCCCTGTGATGTTGCAACAGAATGCCCTTCCTCAAGTGAGGCAGTATCTTCTACACTGCCAGTACCAGAGGGGTTCGCACCACTTGAAACAGATTGGTTCATCCTGTCTGCATGGTAAGAGTCAAGGTGACGAATCAATGTCCGTTTAGCCAGAAAACGTTTTTTGCAATATGCACATGTCACTATTTGACCAGTATGTGCATCACTTTCACGGTAGTGCCTTGTTAATTCCGCAGTGTTAGCAAACTCTTGAAAGCAATCTCCACATATTACACCCATGATGATTCTGAAAAAAATGAGTAAAAGTCAGACAGGAAAAAGTTAAAAATAAAACAGAATAAGGAAATGTAAACAGAAATGTCCCTAAACACACAAAACCTTCTCTGGGTGGACTGTGAAGCTGTGAAGGACAACGCTCCCCAGATTTTTGGGATTTTGATTCGGTTTTGTTGACAAAATCAAAAGAATCTAGGAAGTGTTGATCACAATCTACATCCACCCTCTCCCCCTTGCTTGTGCCTGCTTGCAATGGGGCGTGCCAAGCAGACAGAGGCTGGCAGTGTGTAACGTTGGCAAAATTAATCTAGTCTGACCTGGTCTGTAATTAAGCTTGTACCTAATTTAAGAATCTAGATATGAAATAAAGTGTGGAATTAAAATTTACACTAACTATGACCAAAAACTACCCAAAACACATTCAAAGCCACTCAAATATATTTTCCAAGTTCAAAATATGATTAGGTACCTTCCTGTGCTCTTTCCCCCATAAAATTTGGGCCTGAAAGTGGGGGGGGGGGGGGGCTGTACTCGGATATTCACTATACTACATACTTGTTTTGTAAACTGTTCAGAGAAACCAGTTCACTTAATCCAAAGGGTTGCCATTCCAAAGAGTTCACAAACTTCTATGCTCTCCTAGTACTAGTGCTTCGGGTTGCAAAAGAACTATCTCAATGAACAGGACTGAAAAAGAATTATCTGAAGAAATAGACAAAGAAAAAAAATCTTCAAACAAAAAAAAAACATTCTCAATAAAAAAACAATATCTACACTGTCACAATTAGTAAGGATATTAAATAAGAGGATGTGTCAAAAAGAATGTTTAAATACCTGCTTTGTTGACAGTACTGAAAACCAGTTTAACTCTTGTCTCCGTTCCAAGGGGTTGGCGATGCAAAGAATTCACAAAGTTATGTGCTCTCCAAACACTGGGTCCTTCCGATTGAAAAAGGGCTATCTGACGAGACGTGAAAAAAATCTGCAAAGCAAAAGAATAACATGCTATTTTCACCTTTTAGAAATGACACAAAAGTATGAGGGCTTTGAAATTTGGAAATTCCTTTGCTTCGCATAGGACAATGAGCTAATTTTCTTGGTTTTAACTGAGAAGGATTTAAAATGTTCCAACTCACCATAAGTTGCGCTTCATAAAAGAAGAGATGAATCGATCACCACAGATACTGCTACCATTTCTTTAATTGTGTCTCGGTTCAAATAGCATCTGAGGAAGTGGATGGTAAACCTGCAATAACAAAACCATAGCTGATCAAAAATGTAATATATGAACATGAAATATTTTGCACAATTACATACTGATACCGCTGTGCAACAGAAATGCACAAAGGTTTACATACAACATATAACTTTGGATTTGCTGACAGAACCTAACCCCCTTGCCCCCGCACAGACACTTGTTGAAGAACTTATGTACGCTGGGGAGAACTAAAACCAAAAATGGAAGTACCCTTAAGTAATGCTCATCACTCCAAAGCATGGAGTCAGAGGTTCTTCCCCACCAGGAGAAAAGAATTAACTTCACCGACCCACCTACTGCTATGTTTAAGCTCCTCCCGGAAGAGTGCCCATAATCGTACGCCCCCTGGACTCTTCTGATTTTTAGACAAAAGCGAAGCGTAAACGTAAGAATCAAACTACGGCGTCAGCTTCATGCGACTCTATAAAATCACCTCCAGAATGGCCAAAAGTTCATGTTACGGTTTATAGTTACCAAAAACATTTTTACAAGTGCACCCTAACGCTTTGCAGTATAATAAGGTTTAAATGGCTGAGGCCAGGGCATCAAAACCACCGGGTGGAGGACAAAACGGGGCTGCGTCGTGGTGGTGATGTGACCGCCCGGCAGGTAGGCAGCCCATCGGGCCGCGCTGCTGAGCGGGCGGTCGGGCGGCCGTCTGAGGCATGGGGTAGCGCCGAGAACCGCGTGTGCCGCGGCGACGGGAGTGTGGGGTGGACGCTCCTTGAGGGGACCCACAGCCGCCGGGCTTAGCAGCCCGTCTCGACGTTTATGCTTAATTTAGTCCTAGGTTCTAAAAAAACTACCTATTCTTAATATATTCAGGATGGCCCCGAGATAGAACCAGTTCAAAAAGCCTGTTACAGATATTCTATGGCCATTATGATAAATAGAAGTGTCGACTTAAAGAAAGGGCCAGGAAGTAGAGTTTGGAAGAAATGTTTTATTAACAATCAATTTAAAAAGAAAAATGCTGGACAAGGTGAAGTGTCTCTGTATAGATGACAAATATTTTTGATATTATTAAATAAATAATAATACTGTCAAATAATAAATATTCCCAAATATTATTGAGTTCCAAAATCAAATCTGTTCTAGACTCAAATTTAACTAGAACACAGATGCCGGTTTATAGATCAGGCAAATCTTTAGTTAGTGAAGTCCACAGGACAGTCTGGGTCGGGCTGGCCTTGGATTTTTTCCCCCTACTAGATTTGTGCTCTTGTACTCCATACACAAAATGTTGGACAAAGTGAAGAGTGTTTCTCCATCCGTATGGATGACAAACATTGAACACAACAAAGGACTGCATTAAAATCTCAAAAGCCTGCAAAATTGCATAGTTGCTGTCAACATTGACACATGTGAGCTCTGTTGCCTTTGACTCTAAAACTAGAAAGATCTTGATAATTTTACTGTTCAAATCACTTCTGACAAGTATCAGATATGGCTGAACAGGTCCAGTTGCATTACTCCTCCTGTCCACCACATAATCATCGATGTTATCTTTAGTCTGTAAAAAGTAATAAAATTCAAGCACACGTATTTGTTTAGTAATATTTGAGGAGGACATTTGCATGTATTCCACAAGTGAACCCACACTCTAAAAAGAGAGGATTCACAAGGTTTGTTTATTGCCCAATGCAACATGATAGCCAAACATTCTGTTGAGAACTTACTTGCACAACAGTCATTAAATCCTCCTCCTTTCCCCATGATCGATCAACTTCTTTATCGTGGGCCATAGGTATATCGTGGGGCAGATGATGTGAAAGAAGGACAAGGGCAAGAAGCACTTCTACAGAATAGAAAAGCAATGAAGAAACTCATTAAAACTAATCCAAAAACCACACTCAAAATTCTAAATACTCTTCAAATACTTGCCACTATCCAACTCCAACTCTATGTCCCTACAAGCACGGAGGCCTAAGATTTTTGGTTGAAGCTGAGCAAAGCGTGAGGCCATGCGTTTGGCGGTGGGGTGCATCCTTGCAAATTCCTCTGATATCTGGATCATGAGAGATCGAAACTCACAGAAAACTCACAAAAAGAACGAATAACGACGCTCCACAAAATAGAAATGAAACTTACAACTTCCCCACCATACGATGTAAAATGAATGTATTTTTGAAGAAAAAAAGTTATGGTCTGCCCCTTGTTTCTCTCCTCTTGCCTCATCTTAAATGATTTTTCCATGCCCCGCAAGATTTCGGCTTTAATAGTAGCTTTTTGGTGCGGCACAATGAGGGCTAGTCTATCAACCTGTAAGAATCAAGAAGGATAGAGGTAAATGAGCAATGGTTTGTTTTAGACACAATGGCAGTAATGTCACAAGGCACACAATAGTATTTTAAGGGAAATTGATAGTTTAAAACATTCAAGTTTTACTGACCGCATCATTATCAAATTCAGGAGACTGTTGAGTAGACTGCTGCATATCAGTTGCATTCTTTGATTTCCTAGATGGGTTCTTCTTCTGGATGGGTCTGGCAGCATTGACAATGAAACCCGTATTCCCATGTACATCAAATAATGGAGCCTTCAAATCACCAAGCGACATGGTTTACATATAAAAAACAGGTAATAATTGCTTCAAAAGTCAATCAAAAGTGAATGATTACAAAGAACTCACCCAAGGGGCTACATTTTCATTTGTTGATGGAAATGAAAACGTCCCAGGCCAAGTGACTGACAAGGATTTGGCTAAGCCCTCTTTCATCTTAGACGTCACTTCTTTAGTGTCACTGGGTTGCAAACAATAAAGTAGGCATAAAGATGTTCCAAAAAGAAAAGGAAGGAAGAGGGAAGATGAAAAGAATTATCATTATTCGTTCCATACCTGACATGCTTCTTATACAACCATTTAGTAACTATTCTTATAACCAGCTTGCGATCAGGATTAGAAAGTTTCTCCCCGTTATTTAACATGGACATGATTGTTTTTCCTCTTTCTCCCTCTAATCTCACCTCAACGATTTCCTTTACTTTAAACTGTAAACAGAAAGGAGAGGGATATGAGTGTCACCCAGAAGCCTTATAAGAGGAAGTTGTCAAAAAATAATTATGGTGCTGTTGCTTACAGAGGGTAGGTCCGATTTCGATGCTGAGGCAGTACATGCACTGGAAGTTGCATTTACTTCAGTAGTTGTTTCACTGGCCTCGTGCTCAACACCGGATTCGTTGTGCTCTGCAGCACTTGGGCTCTCTTGTCTTTCGGTGGGCTCAGCAGCACTTGGGCTTTCATGTCTTTCGTTGGGCTCAGCAGCACTTAGCGATTCATGTCTCTCATTGGGCAGTATCACATGGGTTTTCTTGACCCTCCCCCAACATCAATGAACAGTTTTCATTATCCTGTATTACAAGAAGAAATACATAAATAATTAGGCACTCAGTCCAAAGTAATACCCCATCACAAACCTCCTTCTCATTGTCGGTTTTCCTCTTCTTCCCACTGCTTTCAGCCACATTATTGGAATCCTTGCTGCTATTTCCCATAAGTTTCTGAGCAGCATTTGGGATTTCTCGTCCTCCCCTCGACCTCAGTGTATAGTTTCCATCATCCTTGTGTAAAAGACAGACACAGTTTGGCACTGAATGTGTTCAATCATACTCATCACATATATCCAATATCCAACAGGACCACAAACCTTTTTCTGTGTGTCTAGTTTTCTTTTAACTTTTTGGGCCTTCTGATTCCGTGCCTCTGCTTGTGCCACAAACTTGGGCTTACATGCATCTGGTTTTGGTAAGTCTAGAAAAAAAATAGGAGTCTAGCAAAAAGAATGAAAGGATGGTGATAATAGCACTTATATAATACATACTTGATTTAATTGCCATTTGCCACCGCTGGTATTGGTTCACAAGAGACTCTTTATCATACACACTCAGCTCATCAACATCGCTTGGTGAAAAATAGCGGAGCAAAACATCATCATATTCCTAAAAAAATGATCATAATCATAAAACCAGTCTAGCATTTATTAAAGTCACTAATAAAGTCACTTACTTTCTCAAGGGCCACCCCTGAGCTCCCATCACTCCCCTCTTCTTCTTCATCAGACATGGCCGACTCAATTGTGTCCTTCATGGACAAAATTTCGACAATGTCATTGCCTTTGAAACCCATGGCTCTTAAAACTTCTGGCGTCACTTTTGGCAGTGACTGCCAGGTAAACTCCTCTTCTGAAACAGGAAGAAACAATAATGTTAATAAAACCAAATTTGGCCCTGGCCTCCATGACTCTAGGTATGCCAAAGGATTTTGAGAAAGTTAAAATTTTTCACAAGAGAGTCAAAGCCGGACATGTGAAACACGTTGCAGATTCAGGTAGCTTTGAACTGAAAGCGATTGGAAATTCATAAAGCGGTCCTCACTCACCAATGATTCGGTCCACTACATGTTGGCTCATGCCCCGCTTTAGCAGGGCCCTGCCTAAACCTGCTGTGTCGAGTGCCATTTATGAACCTGACAATACAGAAGACAAAGGAATAAAATTGCAAGGGAACAATCACGTACAACTTACAACACAACTTGGACAGATGTGCGACGCGTAGAGGAACGTTTCTTACCAGTCAAATAATCACCTGTTACCAAAGAGAAGGATCTGGGCCTGTAACCATTCACTTCACCAAACACTTCCAGCTGGCAAAACCTAACGACAATGGCCGTTAGCCGTTACGAAACAACCATCCCGCCCCGCGCTGTGTCGTTACGCCAAGGCAGCCAATCGTGAATTAATGAAACTATTTCAAATACATAATGACCACAACATAACCTTCACTTCAGTGGTTTTTATTGGCTATTCAAACTGAAAATGCGAAAAGAAATAAAGCAATATGCGATAAAAATCATATTAAGCCACATTGTTACATTTCTGCCGAGGTTCGTCGTTCGTTGGCTGGACCGCGCAGTATTTTGAATTAAATGGATCAAAGCCCATTGGCTGTTTCGTGCCTTTCGCTTTTTGGCTGCGGACTCACGAGATCTGTGGTGGCCTGTTTTCATCCCAATCCGGCAACACTGTTGACGCAAGATGGCAGCACCGTCGCTGGGGTCTCCCGTGTAAATAATGAATGACCGATTGTTTTTTTCACAAGACTATTACACTGAATCGATTCGTTATAAAACCTCACTGCCGTAATAAATTCACATTAATTAAAAATTCCAAGTTAGGACGCACTTACTGTTGGGAGCTGTCCCGTAACACCCACGAGCATACACGAAAATACTCACGCGAAACATCTTCTGCTACTTGTTGTGTTTACATTACGTGTGGCGATGTCTTGTGCCGAAACACTAGTTTTCTGAGTCAGAAAACTAGTATTTTGGCACAAGACATCGCCGTGTTTCGAGAGAAAGGGAGCAGACTAGGTTTTTTTTTTTCGGTGGTTGATATTTCCCTGTTTACATTTCGTGCCTGCATAGGTAAGCCTTATTTTGTTTTCGTCTAGCGTCTGATCCTCTCAAGTTTTCGTCTTCGTTTTCGGAATGAACCAACGCATCTCAACCTCGCCGTCACTTATGAAACTAGCGTTCTACTTGTTAGTTAAGTTAAATTAAAATGAAAAACTAACCTCACATTTCAGCATTGCTGAATAGGCTGGGAACCTGCTCGTAGTCACTGAGGGAGGAAATCTACCATTGAGAATCAATGCTGCCTACTGTTACAAGACTTTGTAACAACCAATCTGTTTTGAAAGCAAATTGGAAAAGCTCATTGCTACATACTCATTTAACCCTCCCACCTGGTTTCAATATCTGACTAAGTTTTGTCAGGCTTATGCTGCATTTTATGCGTAAGGTTGTGGATAACCTGTTACACATAACTTTATGCGTTACTTATGTACAATTTTCAGCTGCACTGCCCGAGTCTGGTGAAGCGTATGTAGTATTTTATGCGTAAGATTATGGATAATATGTAATGGACAATTTTATGCGGTACTTATGTACAATTTTCAACTGCACTGCCGGAGTCTGGTGAAGTATATGCAGTATTTTATGCGTAAGATTATGGATAACATGTAATGGATAATTTTATGCGTTACTTATGTACAATATTGACAACAATTTTAAAAAAGGGTGGGCGGTTTTATGTTATTGCGTAATTATGGAGAAAATTGTGCGTAGCTTACGCATAACAAAATTATGCGTAAAATTATGGATAAAAAAAGTACATAAGAGTTTAGTGTGTAAGAAACCGCTTGGGTTGCGGTGCCCCTGAGGGGAGGTTGACTCTGGTATGATGCAAGAAAGATGTGGTCCAAATTTGAGCTTTCAATGTCAAACCGTTCTCGAGATATCGCGCGGACAAACAGACAGACGAAACATTTTTGACCTAGTCGGTCCAGGGCCTTGCTATCCGAGGGGTGACCCACTACCCACATTTATTGTACACCTGGACACCCAACTCCCGAAAATCTCACTCACATTCCCTAAATTCTCCCACAATCCTAAACATTCGGCCACAATCCACGGCATTCTCGTACATTCGCTTGCATTCCCATACATTCTCGTACATTCTTCCACAATCGCCACAAATTCTCCCACATTCTTACACATTCTTAACACATTCCCGAAAAAAGCTCGTGAAAACCTGTAAACAAATTCAAACATTCTCACACACTCCTTCACAATCTCATACATTCTCCCAAATTCCTTCGTTCATTCCGTCACATTCTCCTACATTCCCTGACATTCTCAGACATTCTTGCATTCCATAACACATTCATTCACATTCTCATAAATTCCTTTCCATTCTTGCAACAATTTATCACATTCTCATACATTCCTTTCCATTCTTACAACAATCTATCACATTCTCCTAACATTCTCGACAATCTTTAACACTCGACGGCAGAACATTCTCATACATTTACACACATTCTCACACATTCAGCACATTCTTCATTCAATTGTACACGTTTTCAGGCAAAGGGTCACCCCTCGTTGCTATCGCTCAGCCAAAAAATATCACGCATAGGACCAAAAGATAGATAGATAACAGTACGCTCCCCGTATACAAAGTAGGCGTACGCCAGACCGCGTCGTGCTGTAACGGGCTTCGCTCACCGCGGCAGTGGCGCCCACACTAATTTTTGGAGGGGGAGCGAGCGCTTTTCTTAGAGACCCCCCCCCCCCCCAACTGTACACTTTTTCCGTCTGGCCCTCCAGGGTCATACTCGTCAGTTGACAGCCGCCGGCAGGCTATGGTAGGCGTGCGCCAGGCGTGGAGTGACGGAACAGTGATTCGCGGTGCAGTGGCGCCCAGAGGGGGGAGCGGCCGCTCCCCCTGTCAAAGGGGTGGTGGGTGGGGTGGCGGCAGTGGGGAGCGGGAGGCAAAAGGAAGGAGAGGAGAAAGGGGAGAGAAGAAATTGAAGAAAATGAGACGTAAAGGGTTATGGGATACGGGGAGCGAACGGTAACCCAACCCACCCAGTGGCTTCGGCTATTAAAGTACCACGTCTGCGTACCTGAACAAAATGTAGTAAGCAAGGTGACGGCACGGCCGGGCATGGGTGAGACCGTAACAATATATATTGTAAATACAATCACCCACAAACACCACACCTCCAATGAAACCACGTAATACATGTACGGACCGTAACACCTCCAGCAGGCTGGAAGGCCGGGCTTGAGATTAAAAGAGAAAGAGACTTGGAAAGAGACCGCACTTCGTCTTCGAGTAACAGCAACGGGGAGCACGAGCACGGCACGGCCTGGCGTCGTAGGCGAGCTCGACGGCCCCATCTCGATAGTTGCGCCGCGCGTCGCGTCATGTCCCATCCGATGCGGCTGTGGCCTTCGGCACGACAGTGCTTCTGGTTCGTTTTCACTTTCGCGGCTCGCGTCTCGTCTCGTTTTCTCGCACGTTTCCTCGCTTTGCTATCGCTCAGCTAAAAGTACATGTTTTCACTAGGTCATTCCAAGATCTGCATGGCGTCTACAATTCGATGCTGTTAAGGGGAAGTTGGTGGAAGCGCCTCGACTCATTAAGTACAAGGTAGCCGTACGCCAGACCGCGTCATGGCGTAAGAAACTTCGCTCATCGCCAATCACTGTTCCGCCACTCCACGCCTGGCGCACGCCTACCTTAGCCTGACGGCGGCTATCACCTGACCACTACGACCCTGCGGGGCCGATCAGTCAGTGGGACGCCCTGCGGGCGTCACTCTCTCCGCACGGTCGCAACCACTCTCACGTTCTGGCTTCCGAACGTATCATACATCATCCTTTCGTTAGCGCTAGCGCAGCTTTGGCCTTAGCTGTCTGGAGCAACAGTGGTTTAAGACCGTTGTCCGAGTGCGCAGCGATGCCTGTCGCAATGGTTACGATCCCGTGCCGCTCTTGTGTGTGGTGCTGGCCCAGCGCCTTGATGTCATTTATGTGTCTGTCGATTTTCCGAAGTTTTGCTCACCAGAGGAGATGCTCTGGCGTGTTGCTAGGAGCTGCCCGGAGACCATCATAGACCACGGCCTGGAGTCGACGGACAGTTGTTTGGGCCGCTCTCCTTCTCTCGCCGTTCCACCGCGCTTGTTCTCTAAGGAAATTAGAGAACGTCATTCTGAATTATCTTTCCTTGGCTTGGTAGCTTTTGATCTGGTTTATATAGTCAAGAAGTTTCTTGTCTACATTAATCAGTTCATCCACTACCAAGGCAGCAGCCGACGACGTCTTGGCCTCCTGGACCTCAGCGGCCAGAGCGGCGTGGACCAGGGCTTGCTAGTCTTCGAATGTCAAATTCAGATGCGATGTGTCTGGTCCCGGCTGAGCATCGTCCTCGGACACGTTTTCAACGTCGACCAGTTGCAGCTCTTCGCGTCGTGCGGCCCGGGCGGAACATGTAAAAATTATCTTAGAAACCGCTTGAGCTGCGATGCCCCTGAGGGGAGGTTGATTCTGGTATGATGCAAGAAAGATGTGGTCCAAATTTGAGCTTTCTACGTCTAGCCGTTCTCGAGAAATCGCGCGGACAAACAAACAGACGGACAAAGCATTTTTGACCTAGTCGGGTTAGGGCTTCGCTTTCGCTCAGCCAATTACTTCTTTTGAGGTGATCATTAGCCCGTCGTCGCCATACTCATAGGTCGGGAAACTTGTCTGCCACGGATTGTGTTCCTTTTTGTTCGGCATGACAATTCACTGATCAGCGTGTGGAGAGCGAAAGAAATCTTGACTAATAATACAAGGTAGGCGTACGCCAGACCGCGTCGTGGCGTAACAGGCTTCGGTCAGCGCGAAACACTGTTCCGCCACTCCACGCCTGGCGCACGCCTGCCTTGGCCTGCCGGCGGCTGCCACCTGACGAGTAGGACCCTGCGGAGTGAGTCAGTCACGGTCGCTACCACGCTCATGTTCTGGCTTCCAAACGTATCATACATCAGCCTTTTTTTTATCAATGACGCTCAACCAGTCCTAACCTACCCCCGACCCTAGGCCGCTACTAACCTAACCGAGCGTAACCCACTCGCGTCACTGATCCGCCCCTCCACGACAGGCGTATGGCGCATACTGACGTTACCCAACCGGCGGATTTGTAATTTTGGACCACATGCGAAAATTATCTAAGAACCCGCTTGGGCTGCGGTGTCCCTGAGGGGAGGTTAACTCCGGTATGATGCAAGAAAGATGTGGTCCAAATTTGAGCTTTCTATGTCAAACCGTTCTCGAGATATCGCGCGGACGAACATACTGACCAAACATTTTTGGCCCAGTCGGTCCAGGGCTTCGCTATCGCTCAGCCAACAACCCGACGCGCTGTTTCTTTTTTTTTTGCCTCGTTTTTGCTTTTATTGCGCCCAATCGCCTACTAGCCTGTCTAGTCCTATTGTGGGTCATAGGGGCAGATGTTCGGACGCGGCACTTCCCAAGCGTGAAGCGCTACTGGGTATCTACACCTTCATTATTGGCCATCAAGAGATAAATCCCCGGCGGGAAAACCCGTGTGGGCAGGGTGTTGATGTGGGGTGGTCGATTTTGTTAAGAGTCGTGTCCGTGGTTTGTCTTTGTCAGTTAGGGATTTTTCGGTCGTTGTCGGGGGCCATTTTTCATGCCCTTCTTTTGTGAATTCAATATGGGGACCTTTTTCATGCCTTTCTTTTTGTTTTGGTTTATATTGGTTTTTTTTTTAATTTTTTTTCGTTTTTTCATTCTCTATCACTGAGAGTTGCGATCGAGCTTTAGTCTGCGGCGCCTTCCTGGTTTTCTTCTCTTGTACCTTTGACTCTTAAGAGGGGTCCTGGGGGGTCCGTATGCACTTTGCTTTATGAATTCATTTGGATGGTTTTCTGCTCGTGTAGCTTCTTCTGTGATTTTTTTTCTATTAGTTGGAGGATGGGCGTCTCCCCGTGGTCTGCGGCTTGCTGGTAGACTATTTTATCCCTGGTATTTTTCTTTAGTCTAAGGCTGTATTTGAGTATGGTTTTTTTTTTTCTCTTTTCGGTGGAGTTCTCGCAGAGCTTCTTATGAGGCGGTGGTGAAGGTTTCTGCTGCGTAGAGTGCTTTTGGTTGGACCGTTGTTTTATATAGTAGAAGCTGTATTTTGAATGGGTATTTCTTGAAGTGGCTTGTGATCTGGTGGTGCCTTACTGTTAGTTGTTTGACTATGTTTGCTGTGTGGGCCTTAAAGTTGAGTCGCTCATCAATGGTGAGGCCGAAGAGGCTTAGATTGTCCTCTGTATGTTTTTTTTTGCCTATTTTTATTGTAATTGGCTCTGATCTTTTGCCGCACGGGTGTATTTTAATTGCCCTTGATTTTTCCTCACACATTTTGATTCGCCATTTGGCCCCCCAGTCCAAGATTCTTTCCAGATCTTCTTCGATGATAACTTTTGCTTCTTTGAGAGTCTCTGCCATGCCCCGGCTGGGTGAGGTCAGTGTGCGCCATGCGCCTGTCGGAAAGGGGCGGATCAGTGACTGGAGTGTTAGCTGCTGAGATAAATACCGTTGGTACTTCAACAAATCACCACCAAAAATGCACAATTTACACGACAGGTAATAATAACCTCAACCAGGCCGTCCGAGTCGCGAGGATTGACGCCCTGCCTGAGGGTACGGAATGAGAATTCCATCTCCACACACGAAACGCCTCATACTAGTCTCGCAGCAAGCAGGTCGCTATCGCCTGCTGCTGGTTGTGACGAGCGCAGAACACGGGTACGTGGATGGACTGCTCTGCATGTCTCCGGTACCTAGGCTGTAAAGCCTGTATCTGTCATCAGTGATATCCGCAGGTATTAGGGTGCACGTTATAGATTGCCTGCTGCGGGGATAGGATTTGTGTCTTCTGCGTGTTCTCTGATCCAGAACCGGCGGGCCTATTACATGTGTCCGGTTTCTGAGGTAAAAACAACTGTACTTGGAAGTACTTTAATGCAAGGTAGGCGTACGCCAGACCGCGTCGTGGCGTAACAGGCTTCGGTCAGCGCGAAACACTGTTCCGCCACTCCACGCCTGGCGCACGCCTACCTTGGCCTGACGGCGGCTGTCTTCTGCTGAGAAAGACCCTGCGGGGCCAAACCGTCGGTAGGACGCCCTGCAGGCGTCGCTGTTTCCGGCCGGTCGAAGCTACGCTCATGTGGCAGCCGGACGTATTTTACACTGCCTTTTTGTCATCAACGTCCGTTAAACTTCCCTAAACTACCCTTACCTAATTGAGCCTAACCTGACCGAGCGTAACCCCCTCGAGTCACTGATCCGCTGCCCGGAGACTCTCGAGGACGGGGTCCCTGGTCTCGGGACCGGAGGCTTTATTCGTTCGCCATACCCCTACGACGCCTTTGTGCAGTGCCGCAAACCGTTTTCTATATGACACTTAGTTCCCGAGTTTCATCGGTCGCTATGTGCTCCCCGAGGACGGGTTCCCTTCCCTGGTCCCGAGACCAGTGGCCGTACTCGTTTACCCCCCCCCCCCCCCCTCTTATGCCCTCTGCAGAAACGCAAAGCTCATCTCTCTAAAACGCATCGTGAGGTTGACTCCGGTATGCTAGTAGGAAGATGTGGTCCAGGTTTCAGCCTTCTGCGACTAACCGTTCTCGAGAAATCGCGCGGACAGACACACAGACAGACAAAACAGTTTTGACCCTGTCGGTCCAGGGCTTCGCTATCGCTCAGCCAAAAATTCCTGTGCCTTCTGAGCGCACTAACAGTTGAGAACTACTCATGACGGTCAAGTTTACATGGCTGAAGGACACACGAAAATTTAAAAGCGTGCTGTTGCAAAGTGTCAAAAATACATCATAACAAATACTAGTTGACTTGTTTGAGATTATTTTCTATGCGTGTTTAGTGTCTAGAACTGTATTAACTCCTTCTTGCCCCTGCAGTGTTGTACGAGGAATGAGCAACCCTTTCCACTTTGACCAAAGAAAAATCAAAGCGATGGAGTAAGCCAGTGATGGCCGCGCATTGCGGGGCAGCGCGGCAAACTGTCGATGGGCGGGCGGCGCTGCCGGAAGCAGCTGCTGCAACCGGCCTCCGCGCGGGGCAGGGGCGCGATACTGCTGCCGGCAGCCTGAAGGCGCGAGGGGCGCGATGCGCGCTTGACGAGTAGGACCCTGCGGGGCGAGTCTGTCACGGTCGCAACCACGCTCATGTTCTGGCTTTCGAACGTATCCCACATCAGCCTTTTCTTATCAATGACGCTCACGCTCAACCAGTCCTAATCTACCCTTACCTGCCCGACCCTAACCTACCCAGGCCCCTACTAACCTAACCGAGCGTAACCTACTCGCGTCACTGATCCGCCCCTCCACGACAGGCGCATGGCGCATACTGACTTTACCCAACCGATGGATTTATAATTTTGGACCACATGTGAAAATTATCTAAGAAACCGCTTGGGTTGCGGTGTCCCTGAGGGGAGGTTAACTCTGGTATGATGCAAGAAAGATGTGGTCCAAATTTGAGCTTTCTATGTCAAACCATTCTCGAGATATCGCGCGGACAAACAGACAAACAAAACATTTTTGGCCCAGTCGGCCCAGGGCTTCGCTATCGCTCAGCCAACAACCCGACGAGCTGTTCCTTTTTTTTTGCCTCAGGTTTTTGCTTTTATTGCGCCCAAGCGCCTACTAGCCTGCCTGACACAGTTCGTGAGGCCGCCTCAGCCGACCGTCCTTTGTGACCTTTTTAGAGTCCTGTTGTTCTTTGCGGCAGCTAAGTTTCTGTTGGCCGGTCCGCCCGCAGTGCAGATACGGTGCAAGACGTGCGCGCGTAGACCGGCGCGCGAGCTGAGTGGTGGGCCTTCCTTGCCGTCTCCCTTGCCACCTTTTCCTCGGCCTCCCTTGCCAACGTGGTGCGGCCTGTGACCCCTACGACAAAACTTCAATGTTTACGGTGCCTCAAATCCGGAGTGGAGTTTCGTTCGCGGAGGCGGACGGCAACGCTGACGGTACATGATGGGTGTAAGTCGCGTAAAAATTAAGTTCCTAAGCATAGGGAAACATTCTTTGTTTGAAATTGATCTTTCTAAAAAGATGTTTTGGCCCTTAAAAGGGCCGTTTAAAAATGCCACCTAAGTGACTAATGAATCTCTTTGAATTCATTAAAGCTGGGTTTCAAAGCCGCTAGCGCAGTTTTGGCCTTGGCTGTCTGGAGCAACAGTGGTTTGAGACTGTTGTCCAAGTGCGCAGCGATGCCTGTCGCAATGGTTGCGATCCCGTGCCGCTCTTGTGTCTGGAGCTGGCCCAGCGCCTTGATGTCGTTAAAGTGTCTGTCGACTTTCCGAAGTTTTGCTCCAGCTGTCCAGCTGGGAGCTGCCCGGAGACCATCGTGGACCACGGCCTAGAACTCGACGGACAGTTGTTTGGGCCGCTCTCCTTTTCTCGCCGTTCCACCGCGCTTGTTCTCGAAGGAAATTAGAGAACGTCATTCTGAATTCTCTTTCCTTGGCTTGGTCACCACCAAGGGAACAGCAAAGCTGTAAAAATATAGCATGTGGCATTGTAGTTATGGTGACAACTGGTAATCTGCAACTGGTATCCAATGAGAAATGTAGTATTACCTGAATCCATATTGGCTTTCCTGTTCCATGATCCAGAGGGAACTCATTTGCTCCACTAATGCCATAGTTCCAAAGCACTTCTGTTCCCTGTGAAAGTGGTCTCACAGTTTTTGCATAATATAAGTTCTTGAGCTCTGGCAAAGAGGATAAACTTCCCCGCAATTGGACAGTGGCAGCAGTTGTTGGAGCCCAGTTTGCAAGGCTGATTGGTCCTCCAAGATACAAGTCTGATCCAATAGGTGAACGCATGTAGCGATGAGCAGTGTCACATTCACCTACTGCTGGACACACTGCCAGCCAGCCCAATGCATGACAACTATTTTCTGTCAGAGACCTGTATACAATGAAGGGTGTTAAACAGTGCTGCAATTAATCACAAAGTGTTATTCCAGTTATGGTGTTGCACAGTCATAGTCGCCACAATTTTTTGAAAGTGATATACCCTAACAGAAATTCTTCCCTGACATGTGTGGGAGTTGCAGCGTGTGTCCCCTGCCAGTGACAAAAGCGTGGGTTGCTTACAGCAAGAAAACATAAAACTTGTTTTGAATGAGAGCCACAAAGCAAAATGAAAACTTAAGACCTTGCACTTGATTTTTTCCTTTATAACCCATGATTTTCAGGCAAGATGAATTTCACTGACATTTTCCTTGATATTTCTGGCAGCCATATGTAAGCAGTTTGATTAAGACAACTTACATCTTATCTCTGAAGTCGTTAACAATGAGTCCATGACCCCTAATGTGATCGTGTGACAGAGAAAATATTTCAGCTGCCCTGGCCCACATTGTTCTTATGACAGCCTTCAGTCTTTGGAAAACTTGGTCTTCCATCGGTACACCCCAGTCAGCCGCTGGTTTGGAAGAGCAATGTCTCTGTGGCAAGTTTAACATTTGGCTTGCTTGGGTAAAATCATATTGCCACAGTTCATCCAGTTGGCCAGCACTCATGACATAACCTTGTTTGGACTGCAATCAAATGTAATGCACATGTCAGATGCAAAGTATTGACGTCGTTGCTAACTAACATGCAGTTGTTAGAGTACTCGCCAAATAAGTGTTAGTGGTCGATGCAGTTGCTCGTTTGGATCTCTTAGACCCAGTGGGAGACATATCACAAAAAAATAGAAAACAGAAACAGTGTATTATCATACACTGAAAACTGCTGAAAACTCTGGCTGCTGGAAGAGGAACTCCGTGGAGGAACGGGAGGGGCGGTACCAGCACCAGCTCAGATCCTGGCCAGATCCTGGCCACCTCCAGCCCCGAGAGGCCCTTCGGCCAATTCAACGAACTGTCGTGTTCGCCGTGGCTAGAGAGGATCAGGCCGTGGTGTGCGTTGAATGAATTGATTGTGTTACTTGCGAATGAGGTTTTGAACACAAAGATGGATTTTAATGTAAGAACATTTACTGTGAACGAACACCAACTATTTAATATACCAGACATGGTCACGGACATAGAAAAAACATTCCGTGACGTTAAGGAGGCTGGCGTCATGAAGGTACTTTAACCCCTAGTCTTTGAGCTCGTTTTTTCGTACTTCCCTCATTCTTTTTATTTCTTTCGACATGTCTCAAACCGTTGTTCCATTATCTAGATTCAACTTGAAACATCTATTAAGGGGCAAGGCACTCCTCTTGAGACCTTCTCAAACTTTGATGAAAGACTACAGCAAGCCCAGAGGCAGTATGTGGTTGGGATCAGTCACTGTCCTAATATGTATGGCTGCAGGAGTTATCGTCCGGACGAACGTGATGGGGATGAATGTGAGCATCCCTGTTCTGAAGAAGATGTGGCTGAATTTGTAAATTCTTCAAGGGATGCAAGAAACCATAACCCATCCAAATGCAGGTTTGTGCACATCACACCATTGGTGTGAATAGCCCATCCTACTCTCTAAATGGAATTGATTTGTTTGTGTTCCAGCATTGGTGTCGAGGTGGAGAGTGATGAGGATATGGTGAATAAATTTTTCACAGAGGTTCTGCCTCAGAAGGCATGTACCGTTACCCAGCCTTCCAAGAAGTCTGCCCTAAAACGAGGAAAGAAAGATGCAGCCTCGCTGAAGAAGTTCACCAGAGGGTTCTTTACTTTGCCAATTGCACAGAGACAGGAAATGATAAATTCATCCTTGAAGAGTGATGCAAGAGAGACTGCATACCAATGTTCATGTCCAGGATGTTTCATGGATGATGTCCTTGTTGATCATGCTAAGGGTGTTATGTATGGAAGTGGCATAGATGTGACAGCAAAGGACGAAATCAGGATTTCAAAACATTTTGGTCTCTACTGCCTAGCGTCAACATCACTTATCCGTTTCTTGCCACACCATTATCCTGGAATAACAACACCCTTCCTGTACTTCGGTGGACCAAACTCTGCCAAACTCCATGTACTCCTTCAACTACCTGCATTTCGGAGAAGATAAAACATGGTAAGCCTGGAATTAAGTAAAGT
Organism: Megalurothrips usitatus; assembly: GCA_026979955.1. Taxonomy (NCBI): domain Eukaryota; kingdom Metazoa; phylum Arthropoda; class Insecta; order Thysanoptera; family Thripidae; genus Megalurothrips; species Megalurothrips usitatus. The sequence goes on from CM049607.1 coordinate 9,685,515, forward strand.
ATTACTAATTGGTAGACCTCAATACTTCAGTTCAAGAAGTGTGTGTCACATTTCACTATTATGGTATACATGAAATAAAAGTAATCAGTGTTCATCTATTATATTTATTGAAAGTAATGAACACTTTCCATTCTTGATTTTTTCTAGGATAGCAGTACCTCCAAGTGGTGCAAGGAAGCTACACTGGGCATTGGCTCTTCAAACTCCAAACATAAATCATTCAACCTGTGAAAATCTGCTGGGACACAAATACTTCATAATTACCCCCCAATGGCTGGAAGAGAGAGGGATCCCATTCAAAGTGGTTTGTTGGCAAATTACATTGCTTAAAAATTACCCTGTTAAACATTTGCCCACATATTATATGATTAAATCTTTTGTTTCACTTCCAGGTGGTTCAGAAAGCTGGGGAGGGTGTTATAGTGTGTCCAAACACTGTTCATTTTGGTTTCAACAAAGGCTTTAATATAGCAGAGGCCTGTAACTTTGTAACAGAGTCCTGGATTCCCTATGGAATAGTTGCTCCCAAATGTAGATGCATGTGAGTATTGTAGTTATTTAAAATGAATTCTTCACTTCACCTCATGACAGTTTCCTAGCTCCAAATTTGGACTCTCATAGTACATATCGGCTCTAAATTTTTATCATGCATAGAACGGATTGTGCACACCCCTAATTACAATACAAATTAAAGAGTTCTTGATTATGGTCGTCAAATATTCGAATGAGGCATCTGTATTTCTTATTCAAGCATTCCAGCAACAATTAATGCTCTCCAACAAAATTCATTGGAGTCATCTGCTGTTGAAACTGAATCATTTCTGTGAGGTGTTGCATGTCAACTATTCAAAGTGATATAAGCAGGTTCATAGTTATTTCAAACTATAGATTATTATGCTTTTTACTCGTTCTTCACCTTATTTCCATGTATCTATGGTGTACATGGTAAGGAGAACGAGTACTGTCAATGGTGGCTCTGGTGGTGGATGCAGATCTTATGATTTATAATTTAGGTCTGAATTTTGTTTGGAAGATAAATTAATTGGGGATGGAAGCTTGTGCCAATAACGCCAATTCCTGAGAAAATATATATACACATACTTCAAAGGTTTGATTGAAGAGTCGTTTTTGCTGAATGAAGCGCAGTTACATAGATTTCGACCTTTCAAAATTTTTGGGAGTTAGGAAAGCGCTGTTTTGGAAATTGTGAAAGATGTAAAGGTAAGAAATGCATTAAGATGTGTGACAGAGGGTTCACATGTATTACATACGAGTTGGGTACAAAATCTCCAATCGAAAAATAAATACCCAGGATAGAGAGAAAAGCACAGAATGCTCGGTGCTCCCATCTGATGATGAGATCTTTCAATATACACCATCCATTATAGTAAAATGTATGAAATGGGCAAAGATCGAGTAATCTTGCATACAAATTTATTTCTGTGTCTTTTCTCCTTGTTTGTCAACTTGTTTGCGGCTGCCTCTTGACGAGTAGGACCCTGCGGGGCGAGTCAGTAGGACGCCATGCAGGCGTCGATGTTTCCGGCCGGTCGTGACAGCCGGACGTGTATTACATTGCCTTTTTGTCATCAACGCCCGTTAACCTTGCCTAAACTACCCTTACCTAACTGAGCCTAACCTACCCACGTCTCCACTAACCTAACCTAACCGAGCGTAACCGTCTCGAGTCACTGGTCTGACTCACAGTCTAGCACTGACTCACCACTACTGTGCTCATGGTCAGAATCGGGATCAAACAGAGCTCCACAGGAACAGTACAGTTCTCATCCTTATCCCCAAGAGCTCCTTTATCAACTTCATCCTGCAAAGAACAAAAACTTTGATAAACAACCAGGAAACTTTTCTGTTTTTCAATGTAGTAGATTCTCTATGGGGATTAGCTGTAGGGATGGTATATAAACCAAGCAGGACTTCACACTATGCAAGCATTAACACGCACGTTTGATATGAGTGTCGCAGAGTGGATTTAGACACAATAGGTGGGACGAACTCTGTTACAGAATCAGGAAAACGGAAACACCTGAGCAGCTCGTTGGGCAATCTGCTTTGCGTCCTTTGCCTTTGCTGCCTGCTCTTTGTTTGGTTTTAGCCTTTCCCCGAGAGCAGCAGCGTCACTTCACCGCCGCAGCCCCACCTTCTTCCAGACGCCCCGTCGACGCTCAATTGTCTCTCTCCGCCATGTTGTCACAAACCACCGCACCTCAAACAGGGTCAACAACTTTGCTACACTCCTCTTCTTTTACAACTTAAGAATTTTATCACACAATATGAAAAATAATAATTTTAATTTTGTGTTACGTAAAATAAAGTAAAAGCCCTACTTATTGTAAGTAACCTCGGTCAATTATGCTCAGCATGTTGGTACTCATAGTATGTCGGTTTTGTTTTTGCTTGTTGCCGTACTCGAGCAACCAAAATAAGAGGGGTAACTTATTGTCAGGAGCTCAGGGCCAAAGATAACTTAAGGTGGATTTAGTATCTGACGCTGATCGTGAAGCTGATCGCGCTCGGCAGTGGAAACCTTACGGGAAAACAACTGCCAACCGTGTCAGAGGTTCAGTGGTTGTAGTGGTTGAGTTCGATGTCGACCGACCCCGAACATGGCCAACGGCAGCAGGCAGACGGCGTAGCGGCGCGGTGAAGGTCGGTGCGGCTAGGCACTACATGGTGGGCACGCGGACGTGCCGACAGTGACGGAGTGCGACTCAGAACTACTGGGCTAGTGGGCGCTGCTAATACATATAGTACCGCGGCGGCGCGGGACGGCAGAGTGCTGGGTATCATGTTGATTCTTAGTGAGCGTTTACCCGCGCACGCAGCGCGGAGCGCGGTGCTGACATCCGCACGCTCGCTCTGATCGCCGTGTCTTAATCATGCAGACTATCTGCCACAAACCGTGATATCCCACGCGCCCGAGTGCCACAGCGGGCACACCGTGATATGGCCGCTACTGGCCCACCGGGAGGCTGGCCTCAGGCGGTCATCACCCGCCTGACAACCGCGACCGGCTTCACGATCAGCGAAAGATATTAAATCCATATATACTATCCGTATATACTAGCCTTCGTGATCATTGTTTGTAGCAAGGAGCTGTATCATGCCTTATACCAATCGTATTTGTTGGCTGAGCGATAGCGAAGCCCTGGACCGACTGGGTCAAAAATGTTTTGTCTGTCTGTTTGTCTGTCTGTTTGTCCGCGCGATTTCTCGAGAACGGTTAGACGTAGAAAGCTCAAATTTGGACCACATCTTTCTTGCATCATACCAGAGTCAACCTCCCCTCAGGGGCACCGCAGCCCAAGCGGTTTCTTAGATAATTTCCACATGTGGACCAAAATTATAAATCCGCCGGTTGGGTAAAGTCAGTATGCGCCATGCGCCTGTCGTGGAGGGGCGGATCAGTGACGCGAGTGGGTTGCGCTCGGTTAGGTTAGGTTAGTATGGGCCTGGGTAGGTTAGGGTCGGGCAGGTAAGGGTAAGTTAGGACTGGTTTAGTGGCATTGATAAAAGGCTGATGTAAGATACGTTCGGAAGCCAGAACACGACCGTGCGGAGAGAGTGACGCCCGCAGGGCGTCCTACTGACTCGCCCCGCAGGGTCCTACTCGTGAAGAGGCAGCCGCCGGCAGGCCAAGGTAGGCGTGCGCCAGGCGTGGAGTGGCGGAGCAGTGATTCGCGATGAGCGAAGCCTGTTACGCCACGACGCGGTCTGGCGTACGCCTACCGTGTATCACTTTGGACCCAGTAAATGTATCACGGTTTTTGACTCGGCTTCATTCAGTTTAAGCCCCACGATGGGGGTGAAATGTCAATGTACAGTACGCTTCTACACGAACAATCTTTTTAGACTTAAATATATATTATGCGAAATGTATTTAACATGTTCGAATGTTTCGTTTGGTGTGATACTAAAGAATACTAAACTGAACAGTTTAGCTGAATTAATGTGTAAAACTGTTTCTCAATTGCAAAAATAAATATTTAAAATCAACAAAATGTACACCAATTGCTGCTGTTTCTACGATTTTCAAAGCCTTAAAGTATTTGAGATACTTTCAGAGGCCTAATGCAGTTATAATTTACTCATTTCTATTTATGGCATGATTTTATGTTAGACGTACAATATCACCCTCAAATTTGGATCAAGTTGCATGGTGACTTTGCAAGTCAGGAAACTAAGTTTTGAAAGTATGACTGACTACAATAACAATACTGGGTGAGAAATTTAATGAAGAGACAAGTTGTAGAATTAAATATCTGCTCAGACTGAATATTTTCAACCTAAGCTCTAAGAAATCAGATGGTCTGAAGCAATAAGGTCATAGAGGACCTTTAATACTTAGACTTGAGTCATCTACATAATTCCAATCTTCACAAATTTAAAGTATGACAGCTCGCCATTAAACCCAGAGAATGATTACAAAATTATTAATTATAATTTATTGTAAATTTTAAAGTGCTTTTATTGTTGTCAAAAAAAGATTTCAATGTCAATGTTGTGAACCATTTTATAACGGAGATTGAACAGCTACTTATGTTAAAACTCATGAAATGTAATTCTTCTGGGCGTGCACTTTGCACTTCGATTCCTGTGAGACACCATGTCATATGTTTTGGTTTGCGATGAGTGCACCAGACACTGCCCCCTTCTTACTCTTCCTTGTGTTCTTCTTTTACTTGTAAGTCATTTGGCAGAAGTTAACTTTCATTTATTCAGCATTTCACAATTCGCAATTATTTTTCTCTTCTCATCAACAGCCTCATTTTTGCTGCATAGTATTAAGGTCTAGAAATGTGTTCAAGTGAGAGCCAACTTTTGGCATCCTACTTTGATTCCCTAGCTTGGTATCAAGTGAGTAGCTATGATATCTAAAACTAATCTTTCTAAAAAATGAAATTGTCTTGCCACTTCCTCGTAGGGGGTGAAAGAGTGAACCAGACTCTGGTTCAAATATATTCGGAGCGTGCAGAGACCAATAAAAGTAGAAGTGGGTATTTTATATTTGGTACATTCATTTATACTAAACTGGAAAAGCTAATTTACCAAATAAAAGGAATGTCATTGTTTCTTTGCTGTCACTAGAGCAGAGATTCAAGTTCAATTAATAGGTCATGGTTTTGAGATAACATAAATTGTTAGTAAAGGTTTATTGACCCTTTTTCATCAGTCAACATTGGACACACACAAACATTTGGGCACAACTACAACATATCAGTAAAACTGGATGAGACCAGTTAACGCAGTCACAAAATTACTAAAAGGACATTCTTCACAACATAAAACTAAAAGTAGGTGAGACTAGTAAATGGTTACAAAATAAAATGGACACTTTCCAAAGTAGGAATAATTCAAAATAACAAAACCAAGTCATGGTCACTGCATCTAAACAATTTCAGAAGAATATTCATGGCACAACAAGAAATACTACACCTATCTAAGTGATGCTAAATAAGACTAGTAATGAACATTGGCGACAATATGAAATATATCTACCACCAAATGTCAAAATAAACTTATGACAAAGTATTTTCAATTCAATTAACAAAAAATATGTAACACTAGAAACAGCAACTTCACAAAGTGTACTGTAACTTGTAACGGTCCACTAGTACACATTCAGGCCTTCTAAACTAATATCAAATTGATAGAAACAATATTGAGGGTTCAAACCTGAGCGACGAAGCTTTGGCAAAATCATGTTCACAGAATCCAAATTATAACAAAAAAAATTATAACAAAACATAAGGCTCATCCGGCAAGTGAGGAACTGCAAACTTCATGGTATCTGAAGTTTCAACAGTCCTTCTCAAGTGAGACCAAGTGAGACCTGAACATCATTGTCATCATCAACATCACTCAAGAAATTACCAACATAAAACACAATTCCACTTTTCTTCTCAAACTGTACAAGCACAAATTCTCCATTATCTGGTGGCCTTTTAATGGGAGCAAATTGTTCCTTACTAGGCTGAGTGGATGCCCCAATCATTGGAGAGGCACTCCGTTTTGGTGACATCCTGCGAGGGCAAGATGAATTCTTTTCAGGAAGTGATGTGGGGCCGGTTGGGATTTGCACGGAAGTTCTTGAGTGAGTAGAATTAGGTGACTCATCCGCTTCTGAGTCGCTGCCTGAAAACAAAGAGCGACCACCTGGGTTTGTTTCCATCACTTTATTCAAAGAAATTCCTTGCACCGAAGACAAAACTTCATTATTAATGTTTAAATAAGCAGCGGGCTCATGGAATTTCACCAAATTTCCTCTCCCCTCATAGTTTAGGGTGTACCAGTCGCCAAGGCACCCAATGCCCCGAGCATTTTTATTAGGAGTGGTGGGAATAGTATGCAGAGAACACTCTCTATCCCTGCCAGTGCCGGACAAATATGAAAAGCTCAGAATTCTTCCCACGTCGCTGTAAAAAAAAAAATCGCGATTGTACAGAAAAACTATGTACAATTTTACGGACTTCCTAACGTTAATTTACAGACGAATGGGAAGTCACACGTTATTGAAGGTAAAATTACTATTAGTGTAATATTAAAGAGACTACTTGTAAATTCGCGACAACTTGCTGCTCTCTCACGGTGAAAGTGTGTAAACATCCACAGACTTTAGAATTTTACAAGCGTTTTTGTAGAATCGCCACTGGTGTGGTAAATGTGCAGGAAATAACGGCATTGTAAGCAACAATCTAAATGTAAATTTGCTTTTACTGCCTGTGATTTTCCGTGACTCCTGTAAGCTCGCATACTTCAGCGTGAATATACATTTAAGTTATGGCGTAGTAGAGAAACCATGTAATTTCACAGGAGAATTGTCTATTGTTACAAATGCTGTTGGACGATCAATGTCAATGTCAGTGATGTAAGCGCCGGGTAGGTGGGCAGCCAATGCACCTTCTGACTTCGGCGGGCTGCCCTCGTTCCCCCGCTCCTGCTATCCACTCGCGCCGCCGCAGCGCGCCGTCCTGGCTGCTCGTTTCGTCGCTCCGTCTCTCTCGCACCCCGAAGGGATGACCCATGAGCGCCCATGAGTGCGACAGAGACGAAACACCAGCGTGGTGGTGCCTAGTGGCGCCGCCGTCGTCTGTTGCGGGGCTATGGCTGGTTGCGCGCGGTCCACCCCCGCCCCTTTCTGCAGCGGCTCGCTGATCAGCTGGGACGAACGTCTCCCGCACCGGGCCACTCTTTGACATCGTTTACTTCAGGTGAGTCGACCAACAGCGACATTCCCGCCGGCCGACTTTGTTAACTTTTAGTTATTGGCCCGCTTGCCATGTTTTTGAGTAATGCGGTTTTGTGTCAGTTCCTGAATTTGGCAGTGCTCTGCGGACGCCACTTCGCCGTTGACATGAGGTGTAATTGCTTTTGTTTGTTTTTTCGCAGGCGGCGATATCACGTGTTTGTGACGTTTGCGTTTGGTTAGTTTCCTGTCTTGTATGCACTTCCGTTCACATCCGTGTGGATTGCAATGCCGGTGCCGTTATGTGGCCTGATAACACATTGACTCTTTCTTTGTTGTATGCAGGTGCTGTTTGAGAGTGGGAGAGGACAGTGCCCACTTCTAGAGGAGTCGGCTGTCTTTCCAAGGTATGAGATTATTGCCCCGTGTTTCCCCATACGGTCGCTGCCCACTTTCCAATGGGACCATAGATAAAGTACTCGCCATCTCATGCATTTCTCCTAAGAGTAATCCAGTACAGAATGTCAGTGATTCACGTGATATTGTTACGGAGCGCCCCTGCGCCTCCGCCGACCGTCAGCTGCTACCAGTGACCATGGCAACCGCTGCACCCACAAAAATGACTTCTCGGTTGAAGTAGAATTTTGGCTTGAACCAAGATTATTTACTTGGATCAAGTCTAATTTAGCCTTATGCGGCTCCAATGCCTATTTTGTCTTCACCCAAGGGCCAAATTTTCTTCGTTCAATGTGTAAAAAGACTTGAACCAAAACACTTGTCTTATCGGGTATTGGTCCAAGTAAAAATTAGCATAGGGGTTGTCCAAGAATACGTTTTTCTGGGTGTGGCCGTCTCTCTGTACACTAGTCGCTCTGTCGAATACATTCTGTGCTCTCTGATACGTCTCTCATTCCGGCGTACCCGCACCTTAACACTTGGTGTCAGAGGTGTCGGCATACGATTCCACGTGTCCCGAATTGTTTTCGTAAGGGGGAAGAAGGGTAGTGAAGGATAGTGAGTGAAAATCGTGTGTTCAACATCTTCGTGCCCGGGTCGGTTGAAGATGAAGCCGTGTTGGTTCGTACCCGTTCGTACTATGCTTCTCAAATGTTTTGTCGCGAGGGACTACTCCGCGCGGCAGAGAATTGCCCGTCTGTCTCCGGTTAGGTGCGGATCGGCAACGCCGTGTCCGGGTGGTGAGGCGGAGGCGGGCGGGGGGGGGGGGCAAGGATTTAAGGTAGTTCGTCCGCCAGAGGTAATAACGGTGAAAACCCTCAAAAGTATGCTCATTGAAGCATGAAATCGCGCTTTTTACAATGGTGTCTTCAAAATATCATGTCATTAAACTAACTTTTGAGATATTGGCGCATAAAAATGACCCAATTTTACATGGGCTCTTATGGTAAAACGGGGTCCCGTCGCAGATAAATCGACTTTCTCCAAAACTCAAACGGTACAGATCGCGCACACACATATCATCGGGTGCGTTGTTCTATTGCGAATCCGTGAATAGCAAGATATCTGGGGGTCAATGATATAATAGAAGAGATACTCGGAGTTATCGAGCTCAATGCGGAGCCGGGCGGCTGCCAGGGGGGACCCGCCGCCATGTTGGGGCGAAAGCGGCTCGGCGCGCGCACTCGGGCTCGCTTCAACGGCCTGTATTGTAATCTGCTGGTGTCAATAACTTAGTATTATTTTGTTCTTGTCATTAAATGATAATTTTGTTTTCGTTCCTATATTAAACATTTATTACATTATTGGCTGAGCGACAGCGAAGCCCTGGACCGACTGGGTCAAAAATGTTTTGTCTGTCTATCTATTTGTCCGCGCGATTTCTCGAGAACGGTTATACGTAGAAAGCTCAAATTTGGACCACATCTTTCTTGCATCATAACAGAGTCAACCTCCCCTCAGGGGCACCGCAGCCCATGTGGTTTCCTAGATAATTTTCGCAAGTGGTCTAAAATTTAAAATCCGCCGGTTGCGTGAAGTCAGTATGCGCCGTGCGCCTGTCAGGGAAGGGCGGATCAGTGACTCGAGTGGGTTACGCTCGGTTAGGTTAGGTTAGTGGAGGCCTGGGTATGTTAGGTGCAGGCAGGTCAGGGTAGGTTCGGACTGTTTGAGTGGCATTGACAAGGATAGGATGACCTAAGATACGTTCGGAAGCCAGAAAATGAGCCTGGTTGCGGCCGTGAGGAGAAAGTGACGCCCGGAGGGCGTCCTACTGACTGGCCCCGCAGGGTCCTACTCGTCAGGTGACAGCCGCCGGCAGGCCAAGGTAGGCGTGCGCCAGGCGTGCAGTTGGGGAACAGTGATTCGCGCTGCGCGAAGCCTGTTACGCCACGACGCGGTCTGGCGTACTACACGGTAGGAGTACGCCAGACCGCGTCGTGGCGTAACAGGCATCGCTCATCGCGAATCACTGTTCTGCCACTCCACGCCTGGCGCACGCATACCTTGGCCTGCCGGCGGCTGTCACCTGACCACTACGACCCTGCGGGGCCAATCAGTCAGTAGGACGCCCTGCGGGCGTCACTCCGCGCGGTCGCAACCACGCTCATGTTCTGGCTTCCGAACGTATCTTACATCATCCTTTCGTTATTAATGCCGCTCAACAAGTCCTAACCTACCTGAGCCTTACCTACCCAAACCTCCACTAACCTAACCTAAGCGACCGTAGCACACTCGAGTCACCGATCCGCCCCTCCACGACAAGCGCATGGCGCGTACTAACCTCACCTAACCGTCGGATATAAAATTTTAGACCACTTGTGAAAATTATCTAAGAAACCGCTTGGGCTACGGTGCCCCTGAGGGGAGGTTGACTCCGGTATGATGCAAGAAAGATATGGTCCCAATTTGAGCTTTCTACGTCAAACCGTTCTCGAGAAATCGCACGGACAAACAAACAGACACAACATTTTTTACCTAGTCGGGTAAGGGCTTCGCTTTCGCTCAGCCTAAAACTGACAGACTTGTGCTGGTTCTGTGTCATTCCATGTGTGAAAGAGACTTTCCTTTTCTTAGAGATTATGTAGTGAATATCAATAGAGAACAATCCAAGAAATTGAAAATAGTACATTTGAATACTTAATCGTTGAGAGATACAGCACACCAATCTGAATTTATAGACACTTTTTCTAACTGTGGTATAGACATTATTGTATCTTCTGAAAAATGGTTGAAAGATGATAAACATGTATTTCTGCTTCCAGGTTACAAAGTGTATAATGCAAACAGAATGGGCAGGCAAGGTGGTGGAGTGGCAGTGTTTGTCAAAAATGAGTATACTGTCAAAGTGCTGACTATATCTTGTGGAGATTATTCAAAGCCAGACTACATCCTGCTAGATATTTTGATTGGAACCAATAAAATCTCAATGGCTGGTATGTACAGAGAACATAAAGGAGGCTATGTGAGTGCATTTATTGATGACTTTTACAGGTTTTCACCAGAGTATAAATATTCTTTTTTTGTGGGTAATGTTAATGCTGGGTTTGGAAGAGGTGGAGATGATGCTTCTGTTGTACCTGATTTATTAGGTTCTTGTAATTTAAAATGCGTTCCTCATGGGGCAACATTTCATACTAAAACTTGTGACTCAATTCTTGACGTAATATGTAGCAGTTGTCCTGAAAAGCTTCTAACATTTGGACATACTTTAGCATCAGATTTCTCGGAGCATGATCTTATTTTTGCCTGTTCTAATCTCTTAACTCCCCGTTCTACTAAGCAAGTAATTACTTACAGGAATTGTATTAGGATTAATACTGAAGATTTATTGATGTAGAACAGGCAGAGTGGGGTGAAGTATACAATGAAAAGGAGCTTGATGGGAAGGTGGTGAAATTTGATTTGATTTTAAATTCTCTCATGGATAAACATGCTCCCATTAGTACCAAGATCTTTAAACAGACATCTGCTCCCTAGATGGATGATGATATACGTAGGCTTCTTAAGAAAAGAAATAGGTTAAGAAAAAAATATAATCGTACTAAATGTCCTGAAGTTTTGCTCAATTTTAGAAATGTAAGAAATAAAGTGAAACGAATGGTCCCCTATCATCCCAGAGATGCCCCGAACTAGAGATAAAAAATGTGGGGGTTATTATTTTTAATTTTTTTATTAAAATATATATTAAATATTCTGAAAATATTCCCGGGCGTCGTTGCGTGCTGCGAAATTTTTCATACCGAGTCTGGATGCGCTTCGGGGGCTCCCCGAAGGTTGCCGAATTACCGGCATTTTTGACGTAAGTTAAAAATGGCCCAAAGCCATTAAAACCCAGATCAGGAGGGAAACCCAACGGTTGGCTCCGCCAAGAGACCCTTAGCCTCTGGCTGCGGCCCGGTTGATTAAAATAATAAGTAGTGAGTGGAAGTAAAAGATATGTCCAAATAATAAACAAGGAAGGCGTACGCAATGAGGCTTCGCTCATCGCGAATCACTGTTCCGCCACTCCACGCCTGGCGCACGCCTACCTTGGCCTGCCGGCGGCTGCCGCTTGAGAAGGACCCTGCGGGGCGAGTCAGTAGGACGCCCTGCGGGCGTCACTCTCTCCGCACGGTCGCAACCACGCTCATGTTCTGGCTTCCGAACGTGAGCCTTTCCTTATCAATGCCGCTCAACCAGATCTAACCTACCCTTACCTGCCTGAACCTAACCTACCCTGACCCCTACTAACCTAACCTCAGCGATCGTAATCCGCTCGCGTCACTGATTCCCCCCCCCCCCCCCCCAACAGCAGGCGCATACTGACTTTACCCAACCGGCGGATTTATAATTTTGGACCACATGTGAAAATTATCTAAGAAACCGCTTGGGCTGCGGTGCCCCTGAGGGGAGGTTGACTCTGGTATGATTCAAGAAAGATGTGGTCTAAATTTGAGCTTTCTATGTCAAACCGTTCTCGAGATATCGCGCGGACAGACAAAACATTTTTTACCCAATCGGTCCAGGGCTTCGCTATCGCTCAGCCAATAATTGTTATCTAAAATCAAGGACGGTCCCTCGTAGGGGGCCGGGGCAGGCCCTAAACCCTGCGCCCTGCCCTCACCCCGGCAGAGTGTGGGGTCGGGGAGAAATAAAAATACTGTCCCTCTAAGTGGGACACTGGTAGGCCCGAAGTTTTGCACATGATTAGGCATTTTGTAGATACTGTCTCACTCTGAGAGACACTGGTAGGCCCGGAGTTTCGCACGGGTTTGGGTTGGTGACGTTGCCGCCTATTTAAATTTTATGAGTTGTTCTTTTAAAATGAAAGGATATTTGAAGGTATGCATTAGTTTTGTAATGGAACGGGGCAGTTTTAAAATTACAGTTTTTCAGCAACGGTCAGTGCACCGTTTTATTCTCATACGCGGGCCGCCCAGCCCTGGCCTGCAAGGTGTTGTCCCCGCCCGGCTTGGCCCGGCGGCCCGACGATGCACGCCTCGCTCTGCGCGAGGCGCAGCGACCCCGGGTAAGTGGCCGGAGGTCGCTCAGCGGCGTCGGAACCACACGGCGCGAACGAGGCGGGCTGCCCGAGAGCCTACGGCAAAGCGCGGCAACGGCTCGCCTTCCCTGTGTCAGAGCACAAGGGAAGGGAGTGCCGGCTAGCGTGTGAGTAAAAGCTGACGTGACGACAATGAAGTCCCACCAGCGTGTTTGAGTAGATAAATACCTTGGCAGTGTAGATGGAAAACCTGCGCCAGGTAAGTATCGTAGTAGTAACCCACCTGTATTGTCATTTCGTCTACCTCCACGTTCTCCTGCATGTTTGTCCACCGGAAATAACCCGCGAGAGCTAACCTTGTTTATCGCTGCCTGGCGCGGATTAGTCCACTTAAGGCATCACCGGACAACAACCCCTTCTTCTCCAGGTCTCAGTGAAATCGAACGGTGCCCGTGGTACTTAAACCCGCGCTCACACCTCCGAAACGCTGCAATTGTGAGTGTCTCAGTCAGCGTACATGCGACGGATCCCGCTCGGTCGAGTCCCGAAAGAGCCCGCGCCGCGTTACGTCATCGGCTTCCTCGGCGGCCGAGCCATTGCCCGCAACGCACGGCAGTCACGACGTCCGGGAGGTCTGTTAGGTTGTACGTTAACGTTGTCTTTAGGCAGCGACACGTTTGCTCCTCATCGCTTCTCGGCCTTTTGGCTAATAGTTAAAACAAATAAGAATAGTACGCGTGCATAACGCTAAGGGAGAGTATCCCAACTTTCTTATTAACTATTACCACAGGTTTAGAGCTGTTTATAAAAACTCTAGACGAGTATAAACCCCTCTCCGAGTTTTCTACAAGATCATCGAGAACTTCCACAACATCATGGAACTTCGAACTTGAAGAACATCATCTTCTAGAACTTCGAGTCTCCAGTCGTCCAGAACTTCCAGTATGGACGACTAGAACTTCAACTTCAACTTCGAGACCGTCTCATCATCCGTCAAATGACGTTAAATCAGCGCTGGTAGAGCTGCCAAAACTCCTGTCCCTGGTAGCGACATAAAATACTCCAGTGGATCCACCCACTTAAAAAACGACCGTTCTACCGCCCGGTCCCTTGCGGCCGGGGGTTCGCACCGGGAAAGTTAGGGGAGTAGGGTCCCCCTAGCGAGTACCAGGAGGGCAAGGCCTCCGCTAAGCGAATCGAGCGCAGGGGTGTGTTGGGAGCTGATTCCCCACACCGCTCGCTCCGGGAGACAAGGGCCGGGGCCCCACAACCCCCGGTCGGTCACCGTGTAGGGGACATAGGCAACCCTCCCAGCGAAGGCTGAGACTCAGCCCTAGCCGGAGTTGTCTTCACATCCAACACCCCGACTCTCCGGAGGAAGGGCTTACTACATCCCTCTGCGGAGGGCCTAAAGGGGAATCTATCTTCTGATTCCCCCCTTCGTGAGGACCTATCCCCTCTACACCCCCCCGAGGGGGGCCCCAAAGGGTAAACTTTCTTCTCCCCCCCTCCCTCGTGAGGCGGGACTTAGAAAAAAACCACACCACAATTCACCTACAATAACCCGGTACGCTAGAATGCTCAAAATTCGAGCATAAAAAGGGGGTGGACCCCCCCTTCATTCAAAACATCATCTGCCCTACCCTTTAAACTCCGTTCAAACAACCCCTAGTCTGAACGCTGAATTTTCTACCGACTCCGACCCCGCTTTGAAATGCACCCCTACGTGCTTAACTTTCTTAAGCACTAGGAAAAAGCGGAGCCCACCATCCCAGGCGGGCCTCCTGCTTAGATCCGGTGAACAAGGCTTACACAAAAGCACTAGAAATTCAAGGAAAGCGCTAGGGGGACGCCCCTAAGCGTCTTAACCGAATTCTACCTAATAAAACCTAATAAAAAGGAGACCGGCCGGCTCCTTTTCATCCCGGCATCCCCAGAAGTGGGCTCTGCCCCAAACTTGAGATCTAAAATCGGCAGGAGAGCCGTAAGATCTGGACCGGGAACCGGCTGGCGGTGCATAGCCCGGCTAAAAGCCGGGAATGGCCCGTCAGTTAGGCCCGGTCCCTCAGGAATAAAAATGATGGATCAAGAAGAGCACCCCTCCCAGCAAATTGAGTTTTCCGAAACCCAAGATTCGGAAATCATCCTACCCTCCCAAAGACCGGATACTGGCCGAGGACTCCCTCAGGCAATAGGGTTGTACTCGGACATGAAAAAAAAGCAGCGGGAAAACAAATCAGAAGCAGCCAGATCCGATATGGCAGCTGAGCTGGCTAGCCTTACTTCAGTTCCGACTATGTCCTATGCACCCCCCACCTGCTCTCAAGCAGGCACCTCTAATACAACCACAGTTACTACGGCCAATGCATGCAGAGTCAGCCTCCAGCCCATGCAACAAGAAACCCACAGCAAAAAGAACAAAAAACCGGGCAAATGGGCACGGAAAATTCCTCGCTCAGCAGAGGATCTAATCAACCAGCTAACCGATGAGGAAATGCAAGTTGATATCCCCTCACGAGGCAAAAGGCCTGCCAGTCGGGGCGACACGGACGAGGAATCAAACAAAAAGCAGGCTACTCACCAATCACACTCAAGCAACGACTCCGATGAAAGCCCCGAACTGGATTCCGGATCTGACTCTTCATCTTCAGACTCGGACCAGTCAGATCACTCCGCACGCTCAGCACGCTCCGCAGTGAGCCTCCGTAGCGAAAGGGAATCATCCGGGGAGGAAGAAACTGTAATAAGAGTAGTGAAAAAGCATAAGAAAAAATCAGATAAAAGAAAAGAACCACAAACAGCAGAAGCCAAGAAGCCAAAAACAAAACAGGTGCCACCCATCTATCTGAAGGAGGTTAAGGACCTAAAACAGCTCAGCACTGCTCTCTCCCAAGAAGCTGGAAAAAAATTTCACACTAAAGCTGTGGGAACAAAAATTAAAATCCAGCCGGCAGACGTCGAAACCCACTCCAAAATTCAAGAAAGGCTCACAAGGGAGAAAGTAACCCACTACACCTACAGACCGGACGCCCCGGAAACTAAAAGCTACGACATAAACAGATTACATCAAGACTTCGACTCCGCAGATATCGCCGATGAACTTCGCGAACTGGGACACGAAATCTGCTCTTTCTATAGGCATATCCACCCAACCACTAAGCAACCAAGACTAAAGGTAACCATCTCAGTTAAATCCACAAACGAAGCCCAGGACCTTAAAAAAATCAAATTCCTTGGTCACCAAAGAGTAGAGATCTCCGACACACCCCGAAGAGAAATCCCAGTATGCATGAAATGCACCGACTACGGCCACACAGCCAACCAATGCTACACCACCAACCCCAAATGTGGAAAATGCGGCCGCGGCCATGACTATAGAACATGCGAAAGGGAACTGTGTTGCCCCAGATGCAAAGGACCGCACACGGTCCAAAACACCCGATGCCCTGCATACCAGGACGAGGTCTTCAAAAGAAAAAATAATAGAATTAGAACCGAAGAAGAGAAAATTAAAGAAAACTCAACAAAATACAAGCAGGCAACTACCCCCTCAACCAACCCATGGTCGAAAACAAAGCAAGCCAACAAAAACCCGGAACCCCCTCAAAATCAAGATGCAAACCGCAATACAACCAACCAACCCGAATCAATCGGCTCCTCAATCGGGGGGCTAATAAAAGGACTCTTCACCGATATAATAAAAGAAGCCATAAACACAATAAAGTCACTGGTCCAGGACCTTATTAAGGCAGCCATCGAATCCATTAAATCATCTCTATCATCTTCATTATTATAAGCTGGAATGTAAATGGCATCCAGTCAAGGATGACTGAAATTAATAATATACTGAGCACACATAAACCCCATATACTTATGCTTCAAGAGACAAAACTGCACGAAAAAATCCCGTCGCCAATATTTGAAAACTATGATTTTCTAAGGCAAGACCGTGACGAAGCCACTGGACACGGAGGGGGGGGGGGGGGGGGGGGGTAGCTATTGTAATTCACAAGAACTACTCAAGACCCCGTGCCCCATTTCAACTGGGCAACACCGAAACGATTGCAGTTGAGCTTGACGGCACGCTCTTCGTTTCTACCTACTTCCCCCCAAAGAATCTCAGAAAACCGGATTTCGATGGATTAAAAAAGATCGACCGAGGAGTCTACATGATTGGGGATCTTAACGCAACCAACCAGAACTGGGGAGACGCACGGACATCCCATAATGGCAGACCAATACAGCGAATCATCACCGAAACTAAATTCTCAATCTACCGCCCAGAAGAACCTACAAGAATACCTACCAGGAAGAAAGATAAGCCATCTAAACTTGATGTGTGTCTTACAAGCATACACCTCCCCAGTCCTACAATCACAGCAATAGCAGACGCAGCCTTGTACTCATCCGACCACATTCCAATAGTAATCACCATCCCAAACAACATACCAGGACTTCCAGCTCAATACCGCACCAAAACCAACTTTGTTAAATTTACCAATGAAATTGCATCAAAAAAATGGAAACAAAAAGGTAACACGGAAAAGGATGCTACTCACTTCCAGAGAGTTATCCAGGCCGCCATCCTCAATTCTTCAACATCCATTAAACTCGCCAGCAGCAGACATCATCTCCTTGCGCCGCACCTGCTGAAACTGAAAAAAGAAAAAATCAGAGCACTCAAAAACAGAAACAAATTCCGCACAAGACACCACCAGCAAGAATACAACAGGAAATGTAAGGAATTTCGACGGGAATTCAAAAAACAAGATAATAAAATAAAAACCGAAAAGATGCTCGATATAAATGACCATGAAAAAAGATGGCAAATTCTTAAGCAGAAGAGGAAATCCGGAATAGCAACGGTCAACTAGTCCTTGATCCACTGGGAAAAGCCGAGGCACTAGCCGAAGCATTCGCCAAGAAATTCACGGAGGTTCCAACAGATCAACCACCGGAAATCAGCAGGCTCATAAATGACTTCTACGACGAACTTGACCAAACTCCGAATGAGACCCCCCCGGAAATAACTACAATAGAAGTTAAAGAAGCAATAAACAAAGGCAAAAACAAAAGTGCACCCGGGCCAGATGGCATTACCTACCAACACCTTAAATTACTCACCGACGCAGCAATAGAACAACTCACTTACATATTCAACTCCATCCTCAAAACTGGTATCTTCCCCAAAAGCTGGAAGTCAAGTAAAGTCCGCGCCATCCTAAAACCCGGTAAACCTCCAGAGCTTCCCTCATCCTACCGTCCAGTCTCACTCACCAGCGTTCTCGCTAAACTTTTTGAATCCTGTACAGCAAAATACATCAAGCTAAATTCAATCCCAGACCATCAATTCGGCTTCAGGTGGCAACACTCAGCAACTCAGCAGCTGGTGAGACTGGTTACTGATATATCCACGGCAATTAACACCGGACAGAAGATCGTAACGGCTGCACTCGACATCGCAGGGGCTTTCGATAGGATCCCCCACCGCGAGCTCATCTACAAGCTTAACCAGCAGGATCAACCTGTATGGATGATCAAAACAATCAAATCCTATCTGGCAGACAGGACGTTCTTCGTGACAGTGGATGATGCCAACTCGGACCCCCAGGAGATTGAAGCAGGCGCCCCGCAAGGAGCCGTCTGGTCTCCAATCTTCTGGAACCTCTACACGGACGATTTCCCTGCAGAACAGTATACGCAAACCTATACTTTCGCGGACGACACCACCATCGTGGCCACCGACGGGAACATGCGGACAGCGGTGGAAAAACTGCAGAATCATTTATTCTTCATCGAAGCATGGCTGAAAATCTGGAAGACAGAAATATCAGCTGAAAAATCACAATGTTCATCGGAAGAAGAGGAAAAGCTCCGCTCCCTCAACTGTCCGGTAACACAATCCCAAAAACAAATACAATCAAAACCTTAGGCCTAAGTATTGACAACAAACTTTCCTTCTCAAAACACACCCATAGCACCATTCAAAAAATCCGGATAAAATACAATACATTAAAACCATACTTCAAGAGTCCCAACATCACCACTGCAACCAAACTAATCCTATACAATGCAATAATCAAACCAACGATCTTATATGCTCAACCAGCCTGGAGCACAGTCGCCAAACACCTGGTGGACAAGCTTATGGTGGAAGAAAGAAAAATCTCAAGAGCCATGGTGGAGCATGGACGCTTCCTAAACAATGATGAGATTCAGGCAATCATACCACTAAACATTGCAGAAGAGATTGATAAAACCAAAACTAAATTTCGGGATTCTATTCAAGATCATGAAAACATGGAAGTATTATCCATTTTAATTCCACGGCCCACGGGCCAAGGAAATATCCACTGGATGACCAGGTTTTTTTTAGTGGGTGAGGGCTAGGTGCAGCTAGCCCAACTCCCACACTACCCTACCCCACACATGCCAGGTAGCAGCGCCCCCCTCATAGGGGGTGGCTTGCGCTATACTGTAATACAGTGCTACCTGGTAGTGGGCGGGTGCCTATCCGGCGTCCCCCTTAGACCTTCGGGTGCAGGGTGTGATGTGAGCACGCAAGACCACTGTCAGCGCAAGCTCGTATGGACTAACATACCGGCGAGGGTTTTTTTCCTGGCGACGCCAACTCTAACCAAGAACCCATAAGCCTCAAGGATCCTCCTAACAGAGGTGAGAGGCAGGGTCATGCGTCATTAAAAAAAAAAAAAGGTTACGCGAGTCAGTTTTTTCTAGTAGGCGATCGTCTTGGTCGCATATTAGGGAAAAAGTTCATTTTTGGTCAACTGGCGACCAATTTTTAGGGTACTTAGCCGCTAGGGCTTAGCTACCACACTGCCTTGAGCGCAGAGATCGCTCGGCAGATACCCGAGGGGGTCCGGGGTAAACCCGGCGGCGGCTTCGGCCCGCAACCCCCGGAGGCGGTGGGCCCAACTGCGGTTTGGGCTTCCCGAGTAATGCGGTGAGCAGTCCAAATTCCGCCCCGCCCGTCCAGGGAAGAAGAGTCACGGTCTGCCCTGCTCTTGCACCCCCGGGAGGTGACACAACATAAACAACGCAGACACCATACACCACTCCGACCCCGCCGAGGCACACCAACACCAGGGATACCCACCCCGAAAGGGGTGGAGGAGAAGAGCCCTCCCCGGCCCCCTCGGGTAGCCCTATGTTCAAAATGAAGAGCTAGAAGGCCCAAAATTTGAGCACGGCAAAGGGGGTGGACCCCCCCTTAAAAGAAGCGATCATCAGAGAAGCGATCACCCCGTCAATCATTCCACAGTCTTCAACCCCTGAAATTCACCGGCTCCCATCCAAGTCTCAAACATATCCCTTCGCGCTTGACTTCGCCTAGCTACCAGCAAAAGCGAAGCCAAGCGCGCTAGGCCATCACCATAGTTACAATAGCCAAGAAGTCATACTTAGTTGCTAGGGGGACGACCCTAAGCAATTCCTCTGAAAAAGGAGACCGGCCGGCTCCTCAGAGTGGCTGGTACTAAGGTACCATTACCAAACGAAGAGCCACTAGAACTGAACCGGGAACCGGCTGGCGGTGCATAGCCCGGCTAAAAGCCGGGAATGGCCCACCAGCTAGGCCCGGTCCACCTCAAGACAGCAGCACCATGAACCCATCTCAGATTATAGAGGAGGAACCATCACCGCAACTGTACGATCTATTCAGCCAAGATATCATCAATCCGACCCCAGAATCAACCCGAAGGCTTCCTCCTACAATAGCAACAGTTTCATCTTAACCCATAGCAAAAAAAAAAACGGATCCAACCTAACCATGAATTCCTACATGGGAGCTCCCGTCAAAATTACTGAATCCGTCGCTACGACAATAGCCAATAGTGGGCCCACTACGGCTACATCTTCAACAATGACCAACCCCACCACCTCAAGTGTGCTCCCAGGCACCTACAGGATGTCGCTACAGGAGATCACCCAGGACGACACCTGCATGCCCGCCTCAGCGCAGAGAGCAATCAGAGACATCCCTGAAGAACTCCAGTCTAATGGAGAAGCTGAGGAAACCATGGAGACGGACGCACCTAGCACTAAGACAACCAAGAAAAAGAGAGGGCGCACTAAGTCTTCTCCGAGTAACTCTCCTAAAAGGAAAAACACCAAAGGAAGCTCTGCCTCGGACTCCAACAGTGAATCTGAAAGTGAATCAAACACCAGCAGTACGGAAGAGTCAACTGGGGAGGTACCCGACACCCCAAGCCACAACGACCAGGCAAAATACAAAAAGAAGCCACCAAGCATCGAAATAACCAACTACGGGGACTTCGGGCACCTCCACAGACTCCTCACCAATAACTTTAACAACAAATACATTGCTGCAGAAAAAAAAGGTAAATTATCAGTTAAAGCACAGGACGGTACCTCCTACTTCGAAATCCTCAAAACGCTCAAAGCTAGAGGATATTCATGCACCACCAGTAGATATGAAATACCCAACTTCACTAAATATGTAATCAAGCACTACCCCATAGAGTTTAATGAGCAGCAATGTGGACATCAACTGCGTATGGCCGGATTCCACATGGAAAACAACACTTTCTTCAGGTTCTCGAGCAGGGAAACTGGTAACCCATATGACCAAGTGGCAGTTGGCATAAGGGACTCTGATAAAGACCCGCTTAAAATCACCTCCCTGGAGAACATAAGGGTGAAAGTTGAACTTGCTCTCAAAAACAGAGTGTTAGTCTGTATGAGGTGCTCCTCGTACGGCCACACTGCAGGCTACTGCTTCAAGCAGCAGGTGCAGTGCGGATACTGTTCAAGACCCCACGATTATAAAAAATGCAAGGCCACTGAACCAAAATGCCCAAAGTGCGATGAAGCTCACCCTATAAACTTCAAAGAATGTAAGGAATACCAGAAGATGTTCAGCTTTCTTACCAAAACCAGAAACCCAGGCAGCAAAACTTACAGAGACGCCCCTCCACCAGCCACCAACGCCTGGAACTCGGGAGGTAGAAACCCGCAAACAGCAGCGCCCGCAGCACCTGCAACAAATCAACAGAAAAAAAATACCCAACCCCAGCCCCAAGAAAACCCCACCTCTCTTCTGGGAGGTATAGGGAAAATGATAAAAGATACTATTCAGCAACTGATCCAAGAGGCCATGGGCGCGCTGAAGAATATAATTAAACAAATTGTTCAGGAAATAAAATCGGCGCTCGGAGGACTGTCTAATGCCTTTTCACAGTAATTTCGTGGAACATTAACGGCATCTCCGAAAAAAAAGAAGACGTCAACCTGCTGCTACAAAAGCACTCACCAGACATCCGCTGCCTACAAGAGACTAAACTGCGAGAGAACAGAGACTACTCCCCCCCTGAAAATTATACCCTCTTCCGCTATGACCGGCCGCGGGCAACCGGCCATGGCGGAGGGGTGGCTATAATTGCAAAAAATTCTATAGGAGCCAGAAAAATCTCCACTAAAATAGGGAGAGCGGAAACTATCTCGGTACAAGTTGAAAACACCACAATTACCTCAGCCTACCTCCCCCCAAAAATCCTCCGGGCAGCCGATTTTAAACAACTTAAAAAAATAGATTCCCCGGTATACATATTTGGCGATTTCAACGCCACTAATCCCAAATGGGGCGATAGATCCCTTAATCAGTATGGCAGTCCCCTTTATAACACACTAGCTAAAACGCAACTATCAATATTTAAACCGGACAAACCTACAAGGATCCCGCCGCAAAAAAACAAACACCCCGCCACGCTCGATGGATGTATAACCAACATTGCCCCACCCGACTTTAAAATCGATATCACCGACGACGCGGACGAATATCTATCAGACCACAGGCCCATAATAGCAAACATCTCTAATCTAAGCTCAGAAATTCAGACTAAATTCAGACACCAACTAGATCCTAATAAGTTCGTTGAAAGCCTCCAACTCCCAGAAGAGGAGACAGCAGATATTGAGTTCGACCTAGCAAGAATAACAGCCAGCTACCAGGCGGCGATTATAAACGCAACAAAGACGACAAAATTGAAAAAATCCCACCACCACCTCCTAAGTCCGGACATCATTGAACTTAAAAAGAAAAAGAACGTTGCTGCAAAAAACCATGCAAAGGAGAGGAACCATACAGCTCAGAAAGAACTCAAAAAAATAAGCAAAGCACTCAAGAAAGCTATCAGGGAACATACGCTCGCCAGGAGAACCGAAGCGCTGAACAGCATCAACGACCCGACCAAAAGATGGAGATTGCTGAAAAAAAAACAAAAGTAACCATATCCCACCACTCCAAAAAGAAGATGGGTCCTTCGCGACGTCACCATCTGAAAAGGCCGAACTAATAGCAACAGCACTAGAAAGTAAATTCACAATAGTCAACTCCACACAGGACCCCACAATAACCCAAGCGGTTGAAGAAGAGTGGGCATCAATTCATAACCTGGAACCTGAACAGACCCCAGAAATTACAATGGACGACCTGAAAGCCGCACTCTTAGCCACTAACAACAAAAGTTCAGCAGGGCCCGATGGGATAACCTACCAGGCTCTAAAAATTACCCCTGAAAAAGAATTAACCAAAATAGTTAAAATATTCAATAGAATCCTGGCTAGCAGGAAGTTCCCTGAATCCTGGAAAGTCTCAACGATAATCCCGCTCACTAAACCGGATAAGCCGCCAGAGTTAGTCAGCTCGATCAGACCAATCTCCCTTACTTCATGCCTTGGTAAACTCTTCGAGAGAGTGTCCTACAAATTTCTTGACAATGGCTCCATCCCTGATACCCAAATGGGGTTCCGCAACAACTTATCATGCACCATCCAGTTAACTAGGCTAATCACGGACCTAGCCACTGGGCGTAACCAAGGTAAAACAGTCATACTTACCACGTTGGACATAGCAGGGGCCTTTGACAGAGTCCCACACAAGGAACTCATCCTGAAAATGGGGCAGCAGGGACACCCGGTATGGCTCCGGCAACTAATCAAGACATACCTAGAAAATAGAACTTTCCAAGTCAACGTGTCAAACACACTATCCAGCCGGAGAAAAGCCAAAGCAGGGACCCCACAGGGAACAGTATGGTCGCCTCACCTTTGGAACACATTCATCGCAGATCTTCCGAAAACCGCGGATGCCCAGCTCTACCAGTTCGCTGACGACACGGTAGTTGTCACCAGCCACCAAGACCCGGCCGAAGCCATGCGCAGCACCAACACTGCCCTGGAGCAAATCAATTCATGGTGCAATAACTGGAGGACCCTTATAGCCCCAGCTAAAAGTGCCACACTTATATTCGGGAGATCGCCAAAAAACATCCTACCGGCAATAGGCAGGGAATCCATACCGATAGTAAAAACCACCAGATACCTAGGAATTAAAATTGATACCAACCTCTCTTTCGCCCCTCATGTCCAAGAAATTATCCGGAAACTAAGTACCAAAACAGCACAGCTCCACCATTACCTCCATAGCCGGCACGTTGCATTAGCCACCAAGATCACCTTGTACAAGTGCCTAATCCTACCCATCATCACCTACGGCCTCCCCGCTTGGGGTACTATTTCAAGGCACCTGCAAACCCAGATCGAAGCCAAAGAACGTAAAATACTAAGAAGAATGGCGGGACTGCCAGCGGGTACCTCAAATGAAGTTCTTTACACAATTACGCCAATATCATCCATAGCAGCAATAGATCAAATCCGGGGCAACTTCATACAAAAGTACCAAGACCATGAGAACATGGAAGTTACATCCATATTCATCCCAAGACCGGCTGGTACGAAGAGGTACCCGCTTGACAACATTATTCCCAATACCAGGTTTTTTTTAGTGGGTGAGGGCTAGGACGCTAGCCCAACTCCCACACTACCCTACCCCACCTGTCAGGTAGCAGCGCCCCCCCAAGGGGGTGGCTTGCGCTATGCTGTGATTTTCAGCGCTACCTGGCAGTCAGTGGGAAGGGTGCCTACCCGGCGTCCCCCTTAGACCTTCGGGTGCAGGGTGTGGCGTGAGCACGCAAGACCACTGTCGGCGCAAGCTCGTATGGAGAACATACCGGTGAGGGTTTTTTTCCTGGTGACGCCCCATTACCATAGCCCAAGAAATCTCAAGGATCCTCCTACCACAGGTGAGAGATAGTGGCAAAGCGTAAAAAAAAAAAGTCTTATCAATTTGGAAAAGAACGTGTGCATAACACTACGGGACAATATCCCAGCTTTTCTAAGAGACTAGCCTTCGGTTCAAAGCAATTATAAACAGTCTAGACGACTTAAAACCCCTGCTCGAGCTTCTCCAAGATCTTCAAGACCACCGACTGAACTTCGAACTTGAAGAACTCAGCGTAGATCTTCGAGAACTTCCAGACTTCTAGAACTTCTAGATTTCTTCCAGAACTTCTAGATCTCTCCTAGAACTTCTAGATCTCTCCTAGAACTTCTAGATCATCCAGATCTTCTCTTCCGTCAAATGACGTTAAACCAGCGCTGGTAGAGCTGCAAAATCTCCTGTCCTTGGTAGTGACACAAAATACTCCAGTGGATCAACCCACTTAAAAAACGATCGACCTGCCGCCCGGCCCCTTGCGGCCGGGGGTTCGCACCGGGAAAGTCTAGGGGAGTAGGGTCCCCCTAGACGAGTACCAGGAGGGCAAGGCCTCCGCTAGGCGAACCGGGCGCAGGGGTGTGCGGGTGTTGATTCCCCACACTCCTCGCCCCGGGAGGCAAGGACCGGGGCCCCACAAACCCCGATCGGTCACCGTGTAGGGTACATAGGCAACCCTCCCAGCGAAGGCTGAGACTCAGCCCTAGCCGGAGTTGTCTCTCACAACCAACACACCGACTCTCCGGAAGAAGGGCTTTACTACATTCCCCTGCGGGGGGCCCCAAAGGGGAAACTTTCTTCTGATTCCCCCCTCCTTCGTGAGGACCTATCCGCTCTACATCCCCCCGAGGGGGGCCCCATAGGGTCAACTCTCTTCTCTCCCCCTCCTTCGCGAGGCGGGACTTGTAGTAATTTCACTACAATAGCCTAATACGCTTGGTGTTCAATCTTCGAACACAAGAGGGGGTGGTTCCCCCCTCTTACCACACCTCTTCCACCCCGTAATACACTCTTCTCTTCTTTTTCCCCCTCCCTCGTGAGGCGGGACTTAGAAAAAAAAACACACCATAAATCATCTATAATAACCCGGCACGCTGGGAAGCTCAAAATTTGAGTATAAAAAGGGGGTGGACCTCATTCAAAACATCATCTGCCCCACCCTTTAAACTCCGTTTAAACAACCCCTAGTCTGAACGTTCAATTTTCCACCGACTCCGACCCCGCTTTGTAACACACCCCTACGTGCTTGACTTTCTCAAGCACTAGGAAAAAGCGGAGCCCACCATCCCAGGCGGGCCTCCTACTTGGATCCGGTGTAAAAGGCATATATAAAGTCACTAGAAATTCAAGGAAAGCGCTAGGGGGACGCCCCTAAGCGTCTTAATTGAATTTAACCTACCGAAATCTAATAAAAAGGAGACCGGCCGGCTCCTTTTCATCCTAGCATCCCCAGAAGTGGGCCCTGCTCCAAACTAGCGATCTAAAATCGGCAGGAGAGCCGTAAGATCCGGACCGGGAACCGGCTGGCGGTGCATAGCCCGGCTAAAGGCCGGGAAAGGCCCGCCAGCTAGGCCCGGTTCTCCCCAAAATATGAACAACCCGTCGCAAGACATAGAAGAACTTACGCCTACCCAAGATGGAACTCAATCACAAGACATCATACCACCAACCCCACCGCCACCATCTCGCCAGCTACCGGCCACAGTGGTACAACAGCCCTTAAGGTGGTCCGAGTCGCTGCCATTTTCTGGCACGGCTAGAGTTACTTATAATGTGTATCTACAAAAGTAGCTTTGGGGATACCCCCTGACAGTTTTTGTTCAGCCACTTTCCGTAGGATCGCGCCACTGTCTTCGTGAATTTTGGTAACATAACCACGTATCTGCGCGAGCATTCCATGCCAAGTACCGCACCTAGTTTCACGCTGCCGCCGGTCAGTGACTGTGGCCCGCTGCCCTCCCCCGCCTTCCCTCCTCGCCCCTCCCTTCTTTGGGTCCGGGCAGACCATAAAGTAATTATGCGGATCCCCATTGAAGCAGTGTCAACAAGGAGCCCCCCGCGTGGCTCCGCCGGGTCTACGGGCACGCACATTCGGCACGGTATTGTTCTCCTCTCCTCAGCACGCTAATCTATTTTTTAAATATTTTACCACGCGTTCAAGTGTGTTCAATAATAAGATCAATACCTAGGGCACGTTTCGACAAACAAATCGGTGGTAAGCAGACGTCTGTAGCCCTACCCGTTCGAATGTTGGTGGTTGTGGGTACTGGTCGGGACTGTACGAGATACGAGATGTACATGGACCGTCTCATCTGACTGCAGCAGTGCAAGAGAGAAGCTCGGTCGGGGGCCCCGTACCAGCCATCTCTCTCGCACTTAACCCGGCACTGCTTGTCACCCAGAGTCACCCATCGGCCGGCTCCTTGATGGGATTAGGGCAGGTAATGAACGACACATGCGACTCGATGCCGGGCCGAGCGGCACCGGCCACAGGGTCGCTAATCCGTGCTCCGTCTGAGACTATGACTTTCGTTGGAAACCGCAGCGGGAGAGAGAGAGAGAGAGAGAGGAGAGGGAGGGAGGGAGAGAGAGAGAGGGAGAGAGAGAGAGAGAGAGGAGGGAGGAGGGAGAGGGAGAGAGAGGTGGGGGGGGGGGGGGGGCGGGTCTTCGCGACCAGCCTGACGGCTTGAGTACAGCGTAAATTTGGTCGGTTCGCGGTATGTTTCGGCACATGTTGGCACGATCCGTTTGGCTAATTCCACTGCACCGGACAGCGGAGACCAGGGCCCGGGGCCCGGCAGGGACACCCAGAGGAGCGGCAAGTGCCGGCGGCTGACTCGGCCCGAGCAGCAGCGAGGGCCCGGCAGCCGGGAAGGAAGGCGAGAGCCCGCGGTCCGCATGGGCTGGCCCGCCCGGCCCGGCAGGCACAGACCGGAGCGTCACGGTTATTGCTTTCTTTGTCCTTGCGTCGTTGTGTACACAGTTGTAAAGGCCAGCCTCCACAGCCCATCACACCCACACCCAGCGTGCACGTAGTTCCTACAGCCACCGCCGCGCCACTTTGCAGCTTCGCTTTTCGAGCCCGGCAGATTCAAAAGAGGCAAAACGCGCCTCAAACAGCCTATATTTCTGTGACCAGTGGGGCCTAAACTATGGGTCGCACAGGAAAACCGTTGGTACCTGCGTGTTGGGGAAAGGCTGACTTAGGGATTACGTCGGGTCAGAAATGGATCGGACAATTAGCAGAGGGCATAAGAGTTCTCGGCATTTGCCCTTCAAAAGGCCAAACTTTGAACGGCCAAATCATACATTTCCGTACTGATTCCGGAATTTGGGCCCGACATATTCCCTATGTTACGCCTTTCTCCACACCTTAGTGCCATCGGTTTTCCCGTGCGACCAATAGTTTAATCCCAACACGTCACAGAAAATAGCCCCTTATAGCTGTAATTGGGCCACTTTGGACCACCGTATCTCGGTTCAAAATTGGTTTAGCGATTTGCGGTTTTACAGGACGACTGTTTGGAGCGGAATCTCTGGGTATACCAAATTTCACCGTTCTAGCTCGCAGTCATATTTCATAAGGGATGGCCTTAAGATATCTGGCGCCCAAGTTCACCAACAACAACTATATGGCTCGACCAACGGGAGTAGCCCCAGTGGCACCCACTATTACCACCATTACCACCACCACGTCGACCACCACCACCACTACCACTACATCAACAGTGGCTACCACCACCACCACCACCAGCTGCACCCGAGAGTCCACCTCCGCTACCATCTGTATGCCTACCTCAGCCGCTGCTGACATCCAACTCATCCCGCCCGAGCTCCTGGAATCCTCCCCCATGGACTGCGATGCTGGACCTTCTGCAAAAAGAAAGGCATCAAAGGAGAGTAATTCAAAACAACAACGCAAGATCAGAAAACAAACTAGCCGCTCCAACACCAGCAGCGACAGTGACTCGTCCGGACCCACCGATGAGGAAACACCACCCGCACAACGGCTGCGACACCTGCGTCAGGAGAGGGAACAATACGAGAGAGAACACATGCAAACTAGCAGCACCGATGAGGAATGGGACCTAACCATCTCAGATCATGAGCGCCTCTCACAGCCGCCTTCCCAGTCACATCCGACACGGGACCCAGAGCTAAGCACTCCGCCGCCACCAGGAACCCTTACTCCCAGGCTCTCCCTGCCAGGGATTAAGGACTTCCCCACTATCCACAGACTTCTCACCGCTCGGTTCGACGTAAATTTACAGCCACCACTTACGACAGAAAGCTCAATATCTTACCCAAAACCGGGAAGGACAACTTGGCAATCCAGGAATACCTGAAAACCAGAAAAATCCCTTTCTGGACTCATAGTGACACCCCTCTGGACCACAAAAGATATGTCATCAAAAACTACCCGGAAGCCTTTGATGAAACTGACCTCACTGCTCACCTGCTGACAGAAGGGTTCCTCCCGAAAGACGGCCGCTTTGTCTCTAAGAAAAGCAGGCAACCCTATGATCAGGTCGCCATATCCATCTTAAACAGTAAAAGAGACTTTCTCAAAATTAAAACACTAGGTAATGTTAGAGTTACAATTGAACCAGCCCACAAAAAAAAGGTTGTAATTTGTATGAACTGCTGCCGCTTTGGGCACACCGCTAACTATTGTTTTGTTACAAACCCTACTTGCGGATACTGTAGCAGCAATCATTCATATAAGTCCTGCTTTACTGAAGAAGCCAAATGCAACAATTGCGGAGGAGCTCACGCTGTAAACTACAGCGAGTGCCCCGCATACCAAAGACAATTCAAGAGAATAACAAGTAATGAGCCAACCACCACTACAAAATACCGGGGTGAGCCGCCACCAGCCTCAAATGCCTGGAAGAAAACAAAAGAGAATAACAACACCGCTCAAAATGAGCCACCAAAACAAGATCCCGCTCCTAGGACTCCACCTGCCCCTAGATCCACACCTCAAGAACCAACCGTACAAGACCAACCGCACAGGACCCATCAACCGCACAGGACCCATCACCATCAGGAGCCATCGGTGCCATGCTCAAGGAAACATTAAAATCCCTCATACAAGAGGCGATTAATCCACTGAAAGATATCGTGAAGCAAATAGTTGATGAAATCCGAGTGGCTCTCGGCGGACTAAGGAACGTATTTTCATAGTCATATCATGGAACATCAACGGGATCAAATATAGGGTAAACGAAATAGAACTTCTAGTTGCAAAGCACAAACCAGACATCATCTGCCTGCAGGAAACGAAGCTCAGCGCTCGCAGAACCTACGATCCACCACCAGGCTACCTTCTATTCAGACAAGACAGAGCAAATGCCACTGGACATGGCGGGGGGACGGCCATCCTGGCAAAAAAAGAAATCGGACCCAAAGCAGCGCCCACTAAAATCAGTAACGCTGAAACTACTACCATCCTACTAAACGATACATACATAACCTCGGCATATTTTCCACCAAAAGCCCTCAAAGCCGCCGATTTTAAAAGTCTCACCCGAATAGACAAACCTATATACATCCTAGGAGATCTGAACGCTACCAATACTAAATGGGGCGACAGGTCCGATAATACCTACGGGAAGAGGCTGCAAACCACGCTATCCAAAACCCGATTAACGATTTATAAGCCAGCTAATGCCACATGGATACCTGCGCAGGCCTATAAGCACCCCTCTACCTTGGACGGCCGCCTCACCAACGCCGCCCCCCCCCCCCTGGATTCACCATTAACACCATTAGCTCACCGGAACATTATACATCGGACCACATCCCCATCATCACCACCATCCCAGGACATAGCGGCCACCCCACAACTAAAGTTCGTCATCAACTGGATCCCATCAAATTCGCCAAAATTCTACATCTACCCGCTGAGGATAACCTCTCAATTGAGGAGTTCACCGACGCCATCACCGCCACGTATCAAGCCGCCATCATAGAGGCCACTAAAACCACCATCGTCCGTCGATCACACTATCATCTCCTGTCAGCGGATATCAACACCATAGCTTAAAAAAAGGAAAAAAGCTCTCAATAAGCATAAAAGAAGAGGCACTCCGGCAACTCGGCAAAAGCTACGTAAATACACGAAGCAGCTGAAAACGGCCATCAAAGAGAGAGCCAACGGGGAACTTCAAGAAAAAATGAATAACATCAACGACCCGGCCAAACGCTGGAGAATTATCAACAATAGAAGCCAAGATAATGTACTCCCGCCAATCAAGCTAGCCAACAACCTTTACGCCTACAACCCCCAGGACCAGGCAGAAGCCATAGCCGCTCACCTCGAAGGAAAGTTCACCGCCGCTCCTACTCCTCAAACCCCGAAGCTAACTGCCGCCATCACCGAGCACTGGGACAACCTGGAAAACATGACCGCGGAACCCACGCCGCAAATCACCTGGGAGAACCTAGCAAGCGCAGTAAAAACTATTAATGTCAAGAGTGCAGCAGGTCCAGATGGCATCTCCAATCTTCACTTGAAGCTCACCTCAGAAGATAACCTGAAAATCATCACAAGGTTATTCAATAGGATCCTGCAGGAGAGGACGATACCAAGCTCATGAAAACGTCAACAATCATTCCGATACCCAAACGTGGGAAACCAGCAGAAGAACCATCATCCATCCGTCCCATATCGCTCACCTCATGCCTGGGAAAACTGTTTGAGCGCGTTACCCTGCATCTCCTGCCCATTGAGGAGGTCCCGGACACCCAGATGGGGTTCAGAGCTAATCATTCATGCACCATACAACTCACCAGGCTCACCACGGACATCACCACAGCTTCCAACAATAGTAATACATCCATCCTCACAGCAATTGACATCGCCGGTGCGTTTGACAGAATGCCACACCCCGAACTTATCTACAAGCTTCATCTTCAAAACTCACCAATCTGGATCCAACAGCTCATCAAAAGCTATCTTACAGGCCGCCAGTTTCAAGTTAAGGTCGGCGACGAGCTGTCCCCCCTCCATCCTGTGACAGCCGGAACGCCCCAAGGAACCGTGTGGTCTCCCGGTCTGTGGAATATTTTGATCGCCGACCTGCCAAAAAATCAAGACAGCCAACTATATCAATTTGCAGATGACACCGCCATACTCTCATCCCATCCGGAACCCGTGATGGCAGAGCGCCAAACTAATCGGGCCCTCAATGATATCCTGGAATGGTGCAATGAGTGGCGAACAACAATAGCTCCGGATAAAAGTAAAGCAATGTACTTCGGGAAAACAAGAGGGTGCACAGGCCCCATTCTGGGTAATAATGTCATCCCCATAGTCCCACACTTCAAGTACCTCGGCATCATAATCGACAACAAGCTCACCTTCAAACCTCACGTCATCGCCACCATCAAGAAAATCACCACCAGAACAGCTCAACTCTACCCCATATTCAATAGCAATCTAGTCAAACTAGACACCAAAATC
Source organism: Megalurothrips usitatus (assembly GCA_026979955.1). Classification (NCBI taxonomy): domain Eukaryota; kingdom Metazoa; phylum Arthropoda; class Insecta; order Thysanoptera; family Thripidae; genus Megalurothrips; species Megalurothrips usitatus. The sequence goes on from CM049607.1 coordinate 9,717,715, forward strand.
ACCCTGTATAAAGCCCTCATCTCACCCATACAAACGTATGGACTCCCGGCGTGGAATACCATAGCACGTTACCTTCAGACGAAGATCGAACAGCAGGAGAGGAAGACCCTGAGAAGAATCGCCCAATTACCAGCTGGCACCGCTAACGAAGTTCTTGCCCAAATTACACCGATCTCATTTATCGAGCAAGCCGACAACATCACCACCAAGTTCATCAACTCTCATCTCGATCACCCCAACATGGAAGTTTCATCCATGTTTATTCCACGACCCGCGGGTCGCCTTAAGTACCCGCTAGGCAACATTGCCATCATCAAGAATTAAACAGGGTTTTCTTTTTAGTGGGTGAGGGCTAGGTCCAGCTAGCCCAACTCCCACACTACCCTACCCCGCCTAATAGGTAGCAGCGCCCCCCTAGCCAGGGGGTGGCTTGCGCTATGCTGTATGTTCAGTGCTACCTGGTAGTTTAAATATGCGGGCGGGTGCCTACCCGGAGCCCCCCTTAGACCTTCGGGTGCAGGGTGTGGCGTGAGCGCGCAAGACCACTGTCGGCGTAAGCTCGTATGGTAACATACCGGAAGGCGTTTTTGTTTCCCTGTGACGCCCAGCTCTAAAGGCCCAAAAGCTGCAATGATCCTCTAACACCGAGGTGAGCGGTGGTGGCCAGCGTCAAAAAAAAAAAAAAAAAAAAGATCACAAAATACGGCACGCGTGCATAACGCTATTGGAGAATATCCTATCCGTACTAGTACGCTCTTATTACCTTAAGTTCCGTTCTGCGATAAAATGTTCTTCAAGATCTCCGACTTCGACTTCAGTCTTCAGTCTCCAAGTCTTCGAGTCAACTAGCGATCGTTGGGGACTTCTAGAACTTCGAGAACGCCTAGATCATCTAGAACTTCTAGATCTTCGAGAACATCCAGATCATCTCCAGTCTAGACGACTCTAATTACCTAAATGTCTTCATCATCTGCACAGCTCTGATAGCGCTGGATAAATAAGTCTTCAGTGGATGTAACCACTTAAAATAACTTTGCACAGGGGTAGCCCCTACCATCAGTCGCGGCTCCGTGAGAGAACTGCCGGGGCCAAAATCTGAGCCCCGGTCACACATCGGAAAGCCTAGGGGGCGTAGCATACCCCTAGGTGAGTACAGGCCTGTAGCGGCCGCTAAGTGTGAAGGTCGAGAGGGGTATTTTATAAAAGGTTCGCCCTGCCTCTCGGAACCCAGGTCTCAACCGGCGGGGTGCACCCCCGTCCGGGTACATAGGGTGGTCCCCGCAGCTGAACCTGGGATCCCAGGGGACGCAGCAGCCACCCTTCCAACACCCCAACACTCCTCGCCTTCCGGGGCAGGAGAGACTCTACATCCCCCCAAGGGGGGCCCCAAAGGGGGACCTTTCAATCTTTCACCCTCTCACATGTGTTCTATCTCTTTCTAATCCCCACCCTTCGCGGGACTTAGAAAAATTTCACTAAAAACTCACCTGCACTAAAATTGCTAGGAGGCTCAAAATTTAAGTTTAAAAAGGGGGTGGACCCCCCTTTCACTAAATACTTTAGAATCGCTTCAACCCCACTCAATCAACCCCAGAATTCACCCTAAAATCAATTTTCAAACGGTCTCCATCCAAGTCCATTTCACACCCCTTCGCGCTTAACTTCGCCCAGCTCCTAGCAAAAGCGTAGCCAAGCGTGCTAGGCGAGCTTCATGGTCACCCTATTCCAGAAGCTATACATATTATCACCAAAAATCCAATATCCATCACTAGGGGGTCGCCCCTAAGCGATTATATTGAATTTTAAGTTAGATAGGAGACCGGCCGGCTCCTTTCTTTCTTGCGCATCCCCTGAATGTGGGCCCTGCTCTCGACTCTTCGAGCTAACTTACTCCAATAAGAAGAATCCAAAAGATCAAGGTCGGAAACCGGCTGGCGGAGCATAGCCCGGCTAAAAGCCGGGAATGGCCCACCAGCTAGGCCCGGCCTCCCAAACAAAAATCAGAAAAAATGGAAGACTCTCAAGTAATAGAAGAGTTAACCCCATCGCAGGAGAGCTCGGAGCCATGATCAAAGACCTGATCAAAGATCTTATCCAGGAAGCGAAGGAGACTCTTAGGGCCGCCTTTAAGGACATCCTTGATGAAATTAAGAAGGCCTTTCATTCCCTCAAATCAGTGTTTTCACCATAATCACCTGGAACATAAATGGCATGAAAAATAAATTAAGAGAAGTTGAGCTGCTGCTGGACACTAAACCTGATATTCTAATGCTACAGGAGACCAAGTTACGTAAATCTGAAGACCTACCCCTGGACCCTCAGGACTACACTGCCTTCAGGCACGAAAGAAACGATAGAACCCGCCCTGGAGGAGGTATCGTTATCTATGCCTTAAAGTCCCTCGGAGCTCAACATGTCCCCCTCCAACTGGGAAATATTGAACTAGCTGCCATCCGAGTCCAAAACACGAATATCGCTTCAGCATATCTCCCCCCGAAAATCTTTCGAAAAAAGGACTTTGATTCCCTTAAAGCAGTGGATCAAAATACTATTATTTGCGGAGACTTCAACGCCACTAACGAATGCTGGGGAGATAGAAAAACTAACCAATATGGGGGGCCCCTCCAGAGAGTTTTCTCCTGCACTAATTTTTACCCAGTAAAAACACAGGACCCTACCAGGATCCCATATAGAGCAAAGGACTACCCGGAAAGGCTTGATTTTATGATCACCAATATTGCTAATCTAACAACCTCAATCTCTCTCACCGGTAACGCACAAGCCTTCTCTTCAGACCACCTTCCAGTCACAGTCAAAATAGATAACTTGGCTATCTACCAGCCCAGTAAGGTGATCCTCAAAACTGACCTCGTAAGTTTCACTGAAGAGTGTAAGCGAACCTGGTACTCCACCCCGGATCTTGAACAGGACGCTACTTTCTTCGTAAGAGTTCTGCAAGCCGCCATCTCCAACACAACTCGAGTCAGGCGTCTGAAGAAATTTTCCCATATTAAACTGCCACCTTATATCCTAGAGCTCAAAAATGAAAAAGATAAAGCTATCAAAAAGCAAAAAAAGGAAAAAAGTAAGAAAAACCAGAAAAAACTTAGATCTTTGACCAAGAGACTTAGAAGAGAAATCAGAAAATACAAAGAAGAGCTTACCAACAAAAAGCTGCTTGATATAAACGACCCTGATAAGAGATGGAAAGTGCTAAAGAAAAGAAATATTAATTCAGTGCCCCCTCTCAAAAGGACAGATGGTACAATCACCTCCTCCCCTAAAGAAAAGGCAGACCTGCTTGCAAACCATTTCGAAAAGTGTTTCTCGGAAAACCAAACCAGCCAAGATCCCGAACTCACCGAGAATATCCGCAAAAACTGGGAAGAGATAGATCAGCTGGACACCGGCGAAATGCCTGAAATCACATCAGAAATAATCAGAAAAACCCTCAAAAATTTAAAAACAATAGCGCCCCAGGGCCGGACGGAATTACATACCATCATCTAAAGATCCTCCCCCCGGAAGCCATTGAGCACCTGGCCCTGCTCTTTAACAGAAAAATTAGGGAGAGATATTTTCCCAAGTCGTGGAAGATTTCTAAGATTAAGCCGGTTCCTAAACCCGGCAAGCCACAAGAACTTCCCTCTTCATCCCGGCCCATCTCTCTCACCAGTTGCATCGGTAAACTCCTAGAACTTTGCCTCCATAAATCATTCTGCACTGACAGCATCCCGGACCCGCAATTTGGTTTTAGAGCCCAGCATTCGACTACACAACAACTCCTACGCCTGGTTACTGATATCACAGCAGCAAGGAACTCTAACAAATCGGTAATGCTTACTAAAATAGACATTGCGGGAGCATTCGACAGGGTACCTCACCCAGAGCTGATCTACCTGTTAAAAGAACAGGGACAGCCTATCTGGTTCATCCAACTTACAAAGAGCTACTTATCGGACCGAACCTTCTTCGTAGAAGTGGACGGACAAACTTCCACCATCCGCCCCTTGAGGGCTGGCACCCCTCAAGGGGGGATTTGGTCTCCGACCCTTTGGAATCTCTTCTGCTCCTCTCTCCCGTCGCATCCTGAGACGTCCTTGTACCAGTATGCCGATGACACAGCGGTCCTTGCTGCCAATGCAGATCCGAAGTCCATCCAATCGTGTACTGAAGATCACCTGGAACAGATTGAAAGCTGGCTCCAAAACTGGAAGACCCTTACTGACCCGGCTAAGAGTAAGTCAATTGTATTCGGCCCCAAAAATAATATTGAGGGACCAAAACATAAAGACCTTTCCATAGAAATCTGTGGCAAAATGAACTACCTGGGCCTCATGTTCAGTGACAACTTGTCTTTCACCAGCCATATTGATATGGCAGTTGCTAAAGCCAAGATCAAACTACACCAGCTCAATCACATCATATGCAATAGAGATATTAGTACACCATCCAAAACCATCATCTATAATAGCCTTATCCGCCCGGTTCTCACATATGGTCTTCCTGCTTGGGTAACGGCACCCAAATATGCTCTAGAGAAAATCCAGGTCCTGGCAAGGAAATTCATAAGAAAAGCGATGGGGCTTCCACGGGAAACCCCCTCCCAAGTGCTTTACCAAGCAATGCCAATTAACTTCGAGGAAGAACTAAACAAGTCTATTGATAACATCAAAAAGTACGAAGAACATGACAACCCCGAAGTGGCGTCCATTTTTATCCCGAGACCCCCAGGGAGGTATAGATACCCCCTGGCTTCCCAGGTTTTTTGTTTTTAGTGGGTCAAACTCCCACACTACCCGACCCCGCCTGGCTGTGCCAGACGGAAAGGGTGCCTACCCGGCCTCTAGCATGTCTTGCTAGAGTTGGGGAGGGTGTGTCGCCTGGTAAACAGGCCACCACCTAACCCCGTAGCGACGAGTTACCGGTGGGGTTTTTTGTTTTTGCCTGGGAAACGCCCTAATAGTCAGATAGACTGAGCCCAAAAAGTCCGAGGGGGCGGACGAGTGGCTGGCGTGGGAGAAAAAAAAAGATCACGCAGTTAGTAGGTAGACGATGTTCTGGTCGGTGTGAGTGAATAACTCCAAGCGCTTTGCCGCATCCCTTCCAGACCGTCTGCCGAAAGCTCGTGTTCGAGGCCAAAAGGTCGAGCGAAGTGTGATAAGAGGCCCTAAGTTGAGGGAAAAGACTCCTCTTATTGCACGGGGAGCGATTTTCGTAAAGCACGGATCCCACCAGTGCCCTTGTTAGGGCAAAAAGACCAGACTTTTGTTGGCAAAGTCCTTATCAGGGCTCCGAACTAAGTCCTCAAGAAAGGAGGTAAAGAGCTCGGCGAGCCGCAGTCATGCGCACCTCCCGCCGCACGGCCGAAGCCAAGCGGACTGCACGGCCTTCTTAATTTCATCCAGAATATCCTTGAAGACCGCCTTCAGAGATTCCTTTGCTTCAAGTATGAGGTCCTTGATTAGGTCTTTGATAATTGCTCCAATGCTGCTGCCAGCGGGAGGTGAGTCTGGTTTTGGTGCATTTTGTTGGGGGGGTTTCCTACCCCAGGCAGAAGAGGGCGGGGGGGCCGCAGTGAATTGTTCCACGGTGGGTTGAGTTGAGTTCCCTTTGTTTTTAAGTTTTTCTGTGAAGGCAATGTATTTCTCACATGTAGGATTTCTTACTGAGTGGTTTCCCCCACAGTTGGAGCAGCACTGTTCGTTTGCGGTGCAGTCATAGAAGAGGTGATTTCCTCCACAATGTCCACAGCGAAGTTTGTTCGGTGCAGGGTTGCAGTATGTTGCAGTGTCTCCATAGGCAGAGCATTTCATGCAGACTTTAATGGGGTTTTCCTTAGCTTTTTCGATGGTGATTTTCTGAGTGCATAGAAATTCAGCTTTCATGAGTTTACCTACCTCAGGTGTTAGAGGTACAGTAATTGCAACATGGGGGTGTTTGTTTTGCGGGTTCCTTGGAGGGAATCTGTAGAAATCCACAAGTTTAATTTTATGTTTTATTAGTAACTCCTCCTCTATTTCATCCCTGCACCATCCTTCGTGCAGACCTTTTATAATAAGTTTGGTGGTGGTCCTTTTATAAGGATCGAAGGAGTGGTTGGGAATTCCTTTACTGTTAAGTATATCTATGATCTTCTGGTGTATTTCAAATCTTTTGGTTTTAATGGAAAAACCTTTCCCCCAAGGGGCGGTTGTGAAAGAACCGAAGCCAGTTTGTTCTTGAAGGTTAACAACAAAGATTGGGAAGTTATTAATTTCTCTGACTATGATCTGGGGTGGAGTGTTCTTCGAGGTCTTGAGGATTTCAGGTTCTTCTGTATCGGAGACATGGGCATTAGCTTGTGCTTGTTCTAGTAGCTCCTGTTGGAGTCTTACCTGCTCTTCTAGAAGTTGTTGCTGCTGACGGCGGTTTGCCTTCTCTCTTTTTTTTTTTTTTTGTTTCTTCACCTCAAGCTCATCAGAGGATTCATCAGGGTCTTCTTCATAACCTCAGGTTGTCAATTACGCGTCGTCAGGCAAAGGCCAGACCGAGACCAAAGCCTCCTGCGGTCGGCCCCCGGCCTCTACCATTAAATTAGTGGGGTGGCAAGCCGGGGTGAAACCAAGTCCGCGGTGAATTCCCGCGGTCCGCTCTGTCGCTGACGCTGCAAGTAATACAAAATGGTTGAAATAAATCGAAATTCAATTCCCTAATAAATTCCAGTGAACATGCAACACCAACACATGGAAGGGATAATGGGAAACACCCACACAAAAAAAAAAAGATCCAGGGGTGACAATTTTTTGATAAGCAATCGAGATCGGTGTGAGACAATATCTCCAAGTGCTCTGCCACATCCCTTTCTCGGCTTTCAATTTTTGTTTATGCCCCTGGATCGAGGTTAAAAGGTCGGGCGAAGTGTGATAAGAGGCCCTAAGTTGAGGGAAAAGACTCCTCTTATCGCACCGGGAGCGATTTCCGTATAGCACGGACCCCACCAGTGCCCTTGTTAGGGCAAAAAAGACCAGACTTTTGTTGGCAAAGTCCTTATCAGGGCTCCCAACTATGTCCGCGAGAAAGGAGGTAATGATCTCTGCGAGCCGTAGTCATGCGGACCTCCCGCCGCACGGCCGAAGCCAAGCGGCCCAGCCGCCCTCGCACCAAGAGGAGCCCAAGAAGAGCTCCCCGCACATAGCGACAGTCGTCGTTAACCCGGCGCTGCCACTTGAAGAGGCAAAGAAGATTCTGCGGGGCGTGGACGCCGTGAGGGGCCTCCGGGTCGCCTACGGCACACACTCGGCTGTCTTCGTGTGCCCAAGCATAGACGACGTCAAGTGGCACAGTGGCTGCACGTCTAAAGGCAGGTAACCCCCAGGGAGGAATCTGGTACCCCGACCTATGGAACATGTACGTCGCGCCCCTCCCAGTCCACCAAGGAACATCCCTCTACCAATTCGCCGACGATACAGCCAGACTTGCTACATCCGCCAAGCCTGGTCTGTATTGACTCTTTGCTGGTACAGAAAATCTCCTGAATGAATGGTGCTATCAAGAGTCTGCCCATCAAAAGTTCGACCGAGAAAAGCGCCTGCCAGGGCAATGGCTGACATGGCGAAGCTGACCTTTCCTTGAGACTCCGAACAGAATATGCGGCCGGCGTCGTGAATACTGGCCGACGCTACAAGAACGGGAGCGGGAGGAGCTGTGCCAGAAGTCTGAGTGGCAGTGCCTACTCCAGGATCAGTAGCCGGCTGATTAGCAATCGCTTTACCCGGAGGCCTTCTTCTTTCAATTTTTTTTAGGGCGGCCAACTTTTTTTGGCCCAGGAGTAGGAGAGGTGGGGCTAGGGACCTGACCAGCGCTCCCAGGCACTGGCGGAAGCGGATGGCCAGCCTGGGTGCGCTGATCGGGAGACGGCGCACGCTCACTAGGACGAAGGGCACAGAGCGTGTACCCTTTCGGCACCAGGTCGCAAGGGGCGTGGGAAAAGAGAAGCAGGGCTAGATAGAGCAGCGTGCCAGTGCAGATGAGGCGGGCCACATTGTGCTCTCTACTCACGTACATGTTAGCCTGATTAACCGAATGTGGATTGAACAGAAAGTGTTGGTCCTCTGCCGTCCAAAACGCCACCGTGTCAGTAAGTCCCGTGAATAGGAAACCGCAGCCAGGCCACAGCCGGAAACGCTCTTTAAGTCGCTCCTCGAGCAAGGTAGCGGCAGTGTTGACAGCGTCGAAGGTGTCTCCTAAGGGGAAACTGCCACCCTGGATTTCGAAGACAGCTCCTTCGAGAACGACGTGGCGGCCACAAGCGTCAAAGCCATCTGGCAGCGTGTCTGGGTAGAGAAAGTCATCCACAGCTGCGGGGCGCATGCGCAGGTACAAGTTGTACCCGTCATGTAACACAGTGTCTATGGTGTCGCTGTCCAGGATGTTGCCAAATAAGGCAGCTGCAGCAACACCACAGGCTGCGTTTGCCACGCAGGAGGCGTTGCGGGCCAGAGGAAATAGCGCGGGGTTCCCTTGGTGAGTAGTGCCGGCGGCCACACACACAATTTCGCCCGTTGCGGAGAGATGAGTAAGGTAAGTTTGTATGAGGTTTAAATTTGAGATATCCATATGCGTTATTCGAATAATTCACTTCGGACCTTTGCGCCACCCCTACTTTGAGCCCAAATGGGACGGTGGTTTCGCGAAAAAAACATGATCGCGCCGTCAGCGCTTTCCAGCCCGAAGTATAGCTGGAGCAATGGAGAGCCTGTCACGCACTCCAAAACCCCAGCTGACCCCTAGGGGAGGCTCTTGCCACCCCCTGTACTCGATTGCCCATGCCAGGGATGCGCACGGGCGCCCCTCTTGGTGACGGAATAGCTAGCTGACAAAGATGTCTTTAGGTTATGCTGCACACGCGATGCAGCAGTTTCCGCAACTCCAGTCAGCCGCTCGCACCACCGTATGGGTTGCCTACCACGGGATTACGATAGGGAACAGTTGTCGACCGTTCACGACGTATTGGTGTTTAATGCACCACGCCGCACAGTGCAGCTCGGCTAACCGCGGGGTCGCCACACCCCGAGGACGCTGGATCAAAACGATCAAACGCCCCGCCCGCGGGAAGTTTTAGACAGTATCAGTACTTAAAACCTTCTTTGACAGCATGCGAGGATGCAAGGGCCGCCGAGACGGTAATGGAGGGCCTGAGGTAAAAAGCGCCAAATTTCCGATGACACGGTGGCTCTTTGGGCGGTTTGAACGTTGGCGCTTTTTTGGCGCATCGCGTTCCGTTGGCGGATTCTCGCGGCAAGCGTCTAGCAACACTGAACGGAGAGCCTGTCACGCACTTGACCCCTAGTAGCGCACAGTGACGGAATAGCTAGCTGACAAAGATGTCTTTAGGTTGTGCTGCACGTCTGCAGCGGTTTCCGCAACTCCAGTCAGCCGCTCGCACCACCGTATGGGTTGCCTACCACGGGATTAATAGGGAACAGTTGTCGACCGTTCACGACGTATTGACAGCCGCACAGTGCGAGGATGGATCGAAGATCAAACGCCCCGCCGCGGGAAGTTTTAGACAGAGTACGGTGCGAATGGTAATGGAGGTGACAGAGATCTTCCCACCAAAAGGCAACAGTTGTTCTGTTGACGACGTATTAGTGTTTTCTAAGGCACCACGTCGCAGAGTGCAGCTCGGCAAACCGCGGGGTCGCTACACCCCGGGAACGCTGGATGTTGACGATCGAACGTTCCGCCTGCGGAAGGAGTACGTTCAGCTTTTTTGACTAATCCCCGCACCACTACGGCGATAATATAAGCGCTGGAAGCATAGTAGCAGGAAGAAGCTGGGCCGGCCCTCCGTAAAACCTCCACTACAAATCTAATTGCATGGCTTTACGCATTACTTACAGCGTGGTCTGGGACCACACATTAGCTGATGTACGGTTGTAGACCACGCTGTAGCTAATGTGTAGTCGCATACCATGCATTAGCTAATGTGTGGTCCCTACCTGGCTGTATCTAATGTGTGGTGTTGGGGGGGCGGGAGGGGGGTGAACACCAAACATTTCCTAATGCATGGTCTGACACCACACATTTCCTTATGCATGGTCCTTCTACCACACATTTCCTAAAGCGTGGTGGGAAACCATGCACTAGGAAATGCATGGTCTGAGACCGTACAGTAAGTAACGCGTGAAGTCATGCATTTGGATTTGCAGTGTCGGTGCTATTTCCGCTGCGCTCCACTGGAGCGTAGGTTCGACGGGCCAGCTTGGCCTGCCGGTGGTGTTCGCAGCGGCGGACGTGCGTTTTTTTTAAAGGTCCGATTAATATCGTGTACCTCAGCCCGTCTCGCTGCCTCAGCCACCATCATGAAACGCAAATGACTTTGAAAAAGCTGTGTCCAAAATTGTGCACAAGGTATGCCCAGAATTGTACGTGATGTACGTGCAATATAGTGCCTTTACTGTGCACAAAGTTGTAGGTATGACCGTGGTCCCCGCCTGCCTTTCAGAATGAACTGCTCTTCACTGCAGGCCAAGGTGGGTGTGCGACAGCCAGCGCAATGTAATATAGAAAGCTCTTGGGTTTAACCGAGCGCATCGTGGCGTAAGAAGCTCCACTGATCGCGACTATCCGTTCCGCCACGCCTACCTTGGCCTGTCAGCCGCTGAGACCTAGCGAGTAGGACCCAGCGGGAATAATCAGTTGGTAGGGCACCGTGCCCTCTTTCCGGGCGGTCGTTATTGCGCTCGTGTTCTGTCGGCCGAACATGACCCTTCGGTTTCCAATGCCGCTCAGCGTACAGTCACTTAACCGCCCCTGCACGCGTACAGATGCGCCCGGGCACAGGCTGAGCAACGGATTATATTAAGATCCTGGATATAATGAAGCTCGTCGTCGCGTAACAGGCTTCGCTGGTAGCGAACCACTATTACGCCATGCCTGTCGTACGCCTACCTTGGCCTGCCGTCGGCTGTGGCCTGACGAGTAGTCACTCGACTTTGACTGCCCTTGCATGCGCGAGGCAGCGAGCCAAGGCAGGCCTGGGACCGGGCCAGTGTGGCAGAGGACTTCGCTACCGCTCAGGCGTATACATGTGTCCGGGCACAGCCAGCGCAATGTAATATAGAAATCTCTTGGGTTTAACCAAGCGCATAGTGGCGTAAGAGGCTCCGCCGATCGCGGCTATCCGTTGCGCCACGCCCACCGTACACGCACCTTGGCCTGTCGGCCGCTGAGACCTAGCGAGTAGGACCCAGCGGGAACAATCAGTTAGTAGGGCACCATGCCCTCTTTCCGGGCGGTCGTAATTGCGCTCGTGTTCTGTCCGAAGGGCCGAACATGACCCTTTGGTTTCCAATGCCGCTCAGCGTGCAGTCACTTAACCGCCCCTGCACGCGTACAGATGTGCCCGGGCACAGGCTGCGCAACGGACTATATAAAGCTCCTGGATAAAACAAGGTAGGCGTACGCCAGACCGCGTCGTGGCGTAACAGGCTTCGCTCGGCGCGAATCACTGTTCCGCCACTCCCCGCCTGGCGCACGCCTACCTTGGCCTGCCGGCGGCTGTCTTCTGACGAGTAAGACCCTGCGAAGCCAACCACTCATTATAACGCCCTGCGGGCGTCGCTGTTTCCGCACAGTCGCAGCTACGCTCATGTTGTGGCAGCCGGACGTATCTTACATCGCCTTTTTGTCATCGGCGCCCGTTAACCTTTCCTAAACTACCCTTACCTAACTGAGCCTAACCTAGCCAGGTCCCAACTAACCTAACCGAGCGTAACCGTCTCGAGTCACTGATCCGCTGCTCGACGACTCTCGAGGACGGGGTCCCTGGTATCGAGACCGGAGGCTGTATCCGTTCGCCACCCATATGATACCTTTGTGCAGTGCCGCAGGCGCATTTCTATGACACTTAGTTCTCGAGTTTCGGCGGTCGTTACATGTGGCCCTCGAGGACGGGGTCCCTAGTCTCGAGACCAGTGGCTGTACTCGTGTTGGCGAGATGTTTTCGCCACGTCTATGTAATGTTTACAATTTGGGCCACGAGGTGCGTCGTTCTCGAGTGATCTTGTTTGTTTTGTTTGAGCTTTGGCGCTGAGGTCTCGTATGGAGGTAGGCAACCACTCGGTCATGTGTGCCGCAGGGTTTGCCTGTTTTGAGCGAAGGTCGAGGCCATTGTGTCCGGCGCGTGCACGGGGCAGGGTTTCGCGTCCCGCCAGGGTTGGGGTCACGGAAGTCCGCGGGTGGGATTCACAGCGGGCTAGGGTGCCTACTTGGGGGAGCTGGGGGCTGCCCGCGTGGCATGTTCGCCGCGGTAGTCTGGCGGAAACTGAAGGTTAAGGCTCGGCGCCGGAATGAAAGCCGCGTTCAAGATTTCTATTTTCAGCGTATGATTATTTCCGTGTTTGATGAAGTGCTTGCTTGACTATTTGACCTTGTATTAATGATGTGACTTTAACGGAGGGTGATCAATAACTATGTTTGACTTTTGTGAGTAGGAAAAGTGTAAATTAGTGGAAACTAATGTTAGATTCTGCCTACAGGCTCAATAATTGTATGAGTCAGTGTACGATTCTTAAATTCAGATTTTTGCAAATTTTGTGTGAAAAATAAAGTTGAATTTCCCATGGTGCTTTTAGAAATTAAGTTTGGTTTGGGTAATGTATAAGTTGTATGTCAAGTTTGTTGAATGCCATCGTGTTTGCTTCTGAGTTGAATTCTTTGAACAGTTTGTTTGTAAAAACTTGCTCATGAAATTTGCGTTCACTTTTCAATTTTTAAGTTTCACTAGCTTCCGGTTCCCGTTCCGCGTCACCCCGGAGAGGGGGGAGAATGTTGGCGAGATGTCTTCGCCAACAGCGCATTTTCGAGTACTCTTTTAAAGTATTGTCAGCCTCGCGATGAGTTTAAATTCTGGCGCTCTCCCGCCGCGCGGGTGAAGGGACAGTTCGCCTCGCACTAATCTGGGGTCGCCCCGCCGGACCTCTGGAGGGCGGTGACACCTCACCTTTACTGCCAACCTCTGCACATGAAATGCAAGGCACTGTTTTGAGTAGTTTCGGGTTTGAGTTTAGTTGGCTCGTCCTGGTTAATTGTCTGGACGCACTGCAGAGTGCAGTGTAACGCAATACTCATGGGCAAGGTTCGATTAAAGTGACCGGGTGCATCAGCCGTTGTGTTGGTAGTAGTTCGGGTGCCCTGCGCGGCCCCGCGGCATGCACTCGGGACAGGGAGAGACGAGAACGGACAGGCAAGAGAAGCGGACGTGCCGAGGAGCGCACGTCCGGACAGGGTAAGCACACGTGGTGGCACCGGCATTGTTAGTTGAGTAATCTTTAGGTTTAGCGTTAGATTTGGCTGGGAGAGTAAATTTGATGTTCAGTTTCTGTCACGTTTGAATAAATTCGTTCACTGTATTGACCAGCTAAATCCTGTCTCCTTTTGATTGCTCCTTTTCGAATTTCAACCCTTTTGGCCACGCGGCGAACAGACTGGGGTAGACGGGAGTGCACCCCCACATTTTAAATCGTAACTTTCCCGCCTACACTCGTTCACAGCCCCCCCCCCCCCCCCCCCCCTCCCATGCCCTCTGCAGTAACGCAAAACTTATCTCTCTAAAACGCATAGCTTACTTGGTACTCTTCTAAAAAATTTTTTTTCAATGTGGCTCTCGAGGACGGGGTGCAAGGTCTCGAGAGCGGTAGGCGTGGCGTGGTGCCCTTGTTTCCCATTGCCGCGGCCCGCAAAGTCCGACGTCGAAAACCGCAAGTCAGTACCTCCTACTGTTCGAAAGATAGAAGTTGGCTCTCGAGCACGGGGTGCATGGTCTGGAGAGCGGTTGTCCTGGTGTGGCGCCCATGTTCCCCTTTGCCGCGGCCCGCAAAGGCCAATGTCGAAAACCGCAAGACGCTTGACCGTACCGTTTAAAAGATGGAAAGTGGCTCTCGAAGACGGGGTGCGTGGTCTGGAGCCCGGTGCCATTGCGAAAAGATCGCAATGATGGCCAAACCGCTACGATGGCCAGCGCTGCAAACCACACCTCTCTAGGTGGCTCGGTTCTCCCGATATTCCTAAATGTTTACTTCAAATGGACGCCATCTTCGATCTCGAGCACGGGGTAGCGCGGAGGGGTTTACTATGCACAAGCCTGCACACTAAATGGCATGGGACTTTCTTTGTCCCATAGACTGTTACAAATTTGTCCCAAGACATGTTGAGATTCTGCGCAAAACATCTTATGTTACGAATTGTCCCATGAACGTAGTACTAATTATCAAAACTACTCGTGTTACAATCTAGAATCTTTTATATGGGACAATTTTGCATAACTGTATGGGACAATGTAAATATTGTTCATTAAAATGGTTACCCCTGTACAAAACCCACCTAGCACCGCTAAAATCGAAAAATGCACGGATGCTTTGAAAAGTTATTTTAAATTTAATACTTAGGCAATAAAATAATATCTACATTTAGTTAGGCTTCTTCCCTCCTCTCCTGAGCGCAAACCTTCCCTGGTGTTCTGGTCAATCTTGGCGCCAAGCGGGTAGGCAATCTGCACTCCTACGTGCACGCATGCCGTGCGGGCTGGCGTACCCCCGAGTTCGCAGGCATTCTTCCCAGTCGTTCGGTCGTTCTTTAATCGTCCGATGTTCCCTGACAATTCCGAGTCTAATATACATCCACAGTTACCCTGAGTCCCATCAGATTGTCCCATAATTTGGGACAAGACAAGGATGGTGCCATAGTTTGGGACAAAATGAAAATTGCAACCAGTGCCATGGGACTAAATTGTCCCATGAATGTTACAATTAAATTGTCCCGCAATAATGGGACAAAAAAAAAGGCCCATGACATTTAGTGTGTTGCGGTATAATATCGATGATATGGGGAAAATATATCGATATTTGCGATATATCGATATTTTTGGACGTTAGCGAGAAACTGTTACAGAAAGTGGACAAAAGAACGTATTGTTCAAAATAAATACTGATATTGGACGCAATACATAAAATCAATAGGCATAGGTGAAATTGCGATAAAAACAAGCCATTCGGAAACAAGGTACGACCTGATCAAACGCAATTGCAGAGGATGTACTATGTACACTGGCGGTCTAATTTAGCGTTTTTTTTTTTTGGATGCGCGCCATTTTGTCCCAGGTTGGCGCGCCCTCTGATTCTTGCACAGGGGGTGTCTTATGGGTACATCTCTTATTGTCTGAAACGTCAACTTGATAAATTCACTGGTTTCTGCAGTGTCCCATGAATTTTAAAGGTTTGGACCACCAGAAATCGATGCGTACAATTTTGTACCCCTACTCGTTGATGACTAAAAATCAGTGTCAAAGCGTCAAATCGCGGTTAAATTTTCGGTTCTTACTGGTTTTTGGCCCTTTAGAGCGATCAGTATTCATCGTGGCGGACATTTTCGGAACTACACAGGCCGTGCGAACCAATGCCCATCCTATTTGAAACCCTTACCACCCACCACCCCCTGTTCAAAAACTACCCCCCACCCCCTCAAAAATGAAGGGGTGGTCGGGGAGGGTTGAAGTTCAGCATTTGAACACTTTGGTACCTCAGAACTTCGTAACCCTTTTTGCCAATTTTGTTTCGGGAAAAGGGTTTTTACGACCTCTTTAGGGGCAAATTTCCACATTAGCCCGGTTAGAGAGGCGGTTCACCCCCTTCGAGTGACTTTATAAAGTTGACGTTTCAGACAATAAGAGATGCACCCATGAGACAGCCCCTGTCCAAGAATCAGGGGGCCGCGCCAACCTGGGACCAAATGGCGCGCGTCCAGAAAAGTGGACCGCTAAATTAAACCGCCAATGTAGTTTGGCGGTACAAACGGAGTTACTGTGTGCGAGGCCATTTATATATGAACAGCAGGAGCGCGGCTGATATCTACAAATATCTTACATATTCTCTAAAATTATCTCCAATGTTTTCTAAAAATATTTCCAATATTCTATAGAAATATCGCTCGATATATCGATCAAAAATATCGATATATCGGCATATCGGTTTGCAAACCGTATCGATATACCGATATCGAAATATCGGGAGAAAATATCGATATTTCGATATTATCGATACGTATCGTGCATCCCTATGAAGCCAGTTGCAGCCTTCTGGTCGACGCATCACTTACCATCATTACTGAAGATAGTCAACAGCAGAAAAAATATAGTTTACATGCCGGAGATAAAAACGAAGGCAGATCAGAGCAGATACAAACAGATCCTCCTGCCGATACCATCCGCCAGGCCGAGTGCAAATATCACGCACCGCTTGAGTGCCACTAACGTGACCACTGTAAACAATACATGGGAGCAGACGGTTTCGCGTGTTTCAACACGAAGCTGAGTTTATAATTCCGCCATTTACTTTCACGACCTGTATTGCCTCTTTAAAAAAAAAATATTATTAACCTTTCGACTTCATAACTCGTTCCTGCCAAGGGATGGCATTGGGTGCCGTAAAATCTAACAGACGCCGCTTTCGTTGACGGTACTTGACATCGCAGTTCGACAAGACCGTGAAGGCGTGTGTGCTTCATTCGTTACGTTTACATTTTTTCAAAACTGCCTTCGAGATTCCCGGAACATTAAATGCGTGTGCACTGCGGAGTTGCTCCGGGTTGACGTATCTTGACCCGCACCGTGTCCGGCGGCGCCGGGCCGTGAACACAAGAACGCCCCCGAAACGTACAAGCGTACGGATTGGCGAGAAACATCCACACTTCACAAAACCAGGATTTCCACAGTTCACTGTTAAAATTTCTGTGGTTTTCTGAGCAAAAAGCACGGAACTTCGAGTCACGGAACCAGTACGGACGTGTCCGTGCACAGAGAAATTCAGTGCACGGAGACGTCTATACACAGACCTGTCCGTCCACGGAACCCTCCGTGCACTGTACGCTCCGTGCACAGACAAGTCCGTGCAAGAACGGGCAAGAACGGAAGTTCTCTGCGTCACCCGGCCGACACTCAAGTAAAGGGTGTTTATATACAAGAACGGATTTGAGTACGGCTCTCAAGTGGTCTCGGGGTACCGAGTCAGTCTACGGGGTACACGGACGGAGGTTCGATGCCTGCACACTCATATTTTATATATCCCCATTTGATTTTACGGATAATTTCTGTAGATCGACCCCTCCGTGCACAGAAAGGTCCGTGCACGGAACATGCACACAACGGAATAAGGACGGAACCTTCCGTGAAAAAAATTGACCAGACATTTTCCGTGGTTTTCTCTGTGGTTTTTTCTAACAGTGTTGTTATACTGGCAAGACTCAGCGACGGGATATTCTTTTGAGGTCCACGACGATGACTCGCTGGCAGGCATTCCCAAAGTTCGCAGAAACACGGTAATTGTGGAAATCAGGCTCTTTCCCTTCTTTCATAAAAAGAAAAAAAAAAGGACAAACATTTATAACCTGGTGCACACAGTGAGATTCCAAACGATGCGAAGATAAACGTCGTAGCAGACGCAGAACAAAAGTTCGAAAAGATTCATGAGAAACAGAACGTTTCTTCCTTTTTTCCGGGTGACAATGCAAACATTTAAGATACGAACATAAAGTTAATAGTGAAGGGATTCATAGAACACAGTAAAACAGCAACTGCCACGCCGAGTGCGAATAATCGTTCAGTTTTTTTTCCCCTTCTGCTGAAGATCATTATTTACACCACCCGCGTTCGGTTTGTTTGGAATGATGATAAGATATTTTGATGAGAGGGCCGTTCCTACGGATTTACGTATGAAATAAAAAAATAATAACCACCCTAAGACAATACCGATTCACTAAAAATTGAGATGGTTTCAGCCAGGCGTGCCTGGTAAGTTGGTTGTGAGCGCGTTTCCTCCAGAACAGGTTATGTGGCTTTGTGGGAAGTCTGCTTAAGAATCAAGTTAATTGCAAATGAGGTTTATTGCACCAGTGATCACCCGCGAATTGACAACTGTTCAGGAACCGAGCAGCGAGATCTCTATCATTTTTCTCTTACTTGTTTTATGTTATATGAAATTTTCTTTGGAAATAACTCACACTTCTTTGCTTTCAATAGGAATCCAGATGCTCTCACTCTATTGAAAAACGCTTCTAAGCGCTGCAACATGACCTCAAAGTAGTCCTCGGCTATACAAACATCATCCAGGTAAACTGAAACTGCATCACCCAAATCATTTTCTGGCTTTGGCTCTTTAGCTGGTGTAATTAGCCTATCAGTGAGACACTGGAAAGCTCCAGGTGCTGCTGACAACCCAAAACTTAGTCATATAAATTCAAACTGTCTGCTTGGCAATCCCAAGTCTTCTTGTAGAATAATTGCAGTTTTTGCTTGATCATCGGGATGTATCTCTAGGTTACGATAGCCATGAGCCAAATCAAATGCATGATACAGTTTCTTTTCACCCATATGCTGCAACAAGTCCTGTACCCTTGGAATGGGTGTTGCAGGAATTCTTGTTATAGCATTTAATGTTCTATAGTCAATACAGACTCGTACCTCTCCCGTTTTCTTTAAAACACAAAGAATAGGAGAAGACCAAGCTGATTGACTAGGCACGATTGCACCTTGTTGCAAATACTGAAGGAACGTTTCTCTAACAGCTTCCCTATAATGTATGGGAACTGGCCTAGCATTTTGTTTAATTGGAGGATGGTCTCCAGTGTCTATCCTAAATTTTAGCCATGGACATTTACCAAAAGTGGTGTTGTCCTTTGCAAACACATGTGAGTGTTATCTTAAAAGACTCTTTAAAGCTTTCTTTTGCTCTGGATTGAGTTCCTTACACCTATCTGCTAACTCTTGGAAATCTTTTGGCAATGGTTGGTCATCTGGAATGACTTTACTTGGTTCTATTATATTAGCGTCAGTAAATGGTTTAGTTTCGTGTTCCACAAATGTCATTAAAGTAAGAATATCTTTCTCACTTCTTCATACTCGCACTCATTTTCATTATTTGTTACAGAATTATGATACTCCATTGGGTGCATGAGATATACTTCTCCAAGGACCGCATATTTTGGAACTTCAATGCATTTATCTCCCCTATTTTGCAAAGTGAAATTTATGGGCGCTGTCACACATGGGACAACCCCTGATTACTATTACAGATGCAAGTAATCTGGTTACTATATTTCTCATTAGTGGAGTTGTTGAAAACACCCCTAAACGAATATTTCTTTTCGGTTTAAAATCTTTGTGGTCTGATTGTACCACTTTCTTCTCTTCTATTTCAATTTTCTTCTCTTTTCCATTGTCATTCATTTTCATTTCAACAAATCCACTTCTGTAGACTTGTGCATTTCCATTTTCAATTTCCATTTCCATTTCATTTTCCTTTTTGGTGTTATTTTGCACCGGGGATCCCCTTATTTCACAACTTTCTCATTCCATTGTTTCATTTTCATTTTCATTCTCAAACGTAGTACTCCCTGCTTTGTTTCCATTTCCTTGGGTGGAGTGAGAATGGGGCGTGGATAGTGCCCCATCCTTGTACCCACCCAACGAGACTGGACCAACATCGGAGTCGAATGTCAACCTGGTTTCCACATCTCGAACCAGATTTTCCAATTTCCAATCAGTTAACAAAGTTGTTGATACTCTGTTTTCCACAAAAGGTTTTAAAACCGTCCTTTGTGCTGATCTTACTGGGTAATAGACTTCTCCCGCTCTAAATTTACCCTTAGAAATTGCATGCCAAATTCTGAAATGAGTATTAATGACTCTACTTGCCCCTGGAATAGGGAACTCAATGATTCTACGTTTAATTCTTATTGTGGCATCAAAGTAATCTAAGAAGTCATACCCCAAGAGATTTTCTTCAATCTCTGCTTCATAAACATTGAATCTAAATTTCC
Source organism: Megalurothrips usitatus (assembly GCA_026979955.1). Lineage (NCBI taxonomy): Eukaryota > Metazoa > Arthropoda > Insecta > Thysanoptera > Thripidae > Megalurothrips > Megalurothrips usitatus. The sequence goes on from CM049607.1 coordinate 9,737,569, forward strand.
ATCCTGCTATAATTATTGAAGCTTCTACTGGTCCATATAATGTGGCCTTGTGAGAAGTAGCACTCTTTAGCCTTAACTTGGCTGGCTGTAACTCTTGAGCGGCTGTCCAGAAGGCGGCGTCAAGACGGCGGACAGACGGACGGTCTGTTGGGGAGGCTGGCGCGTGCGGCGGCGGGCAGGATATTCCCCTGCGCCCGGCGCAGCGTCGCCTTCTGCCAGGGCCACGGCAGTGCAAGCGCTTGGCCCGTAGCGACCAGGCGCGAGGCGAAGAACGCAGCAGGATGTCTCGGCGCGGCGCATCAACGAGGAGGGCGAAGAAGGCGGCTGCGTCGGTTTGGCTAACCGATAGCAGCGGAGAGGACGAGCCCCTGGCGCAGCTCGGCCAGCGGTCGGGGGCCCTCTCGGACCCGGTTCCTGCGGCTGTCCGGGAGGCGGCGGCGGCCCCCCCCCTGGACCCTGTTCCTGCGGCTGTCCAGGAGGCGGCGGCGGCCCCCCCGGACCCTGTTCCTGCGGCAGCACCTACAGGATCCACGCCTGCCTCTAATCCTGTCCGGATCCTGAGGCAGAGAAGGGTCGTCGTGGATGAGGAGCAAGAGGACGCCGACGACCCGGACAGCGACTGGCTGGACGACGGTTCGCTCTCCGAGTCCAGTGGCAGCGGGGACGCCGACTCGGACAGCGAGTACGAGTCCGAAACTGGCGACGAGGACGACGGCGGCGACGACGGTTCGGACGGCGGCGGCTCTGGTCCTGCTGGCGGGGCTCCCGCAGGGGCAGCTGCGGCTGGCGGTGTTGGCGCCGCTGATGGGGCCGGGGACGGCGCAGCAGACGGTGACGGTGGCCAACCTCCCCGTCGTCGAGGAGCAGCAGGTCGCGTCTTAGATCCAAAGTGGGGGCCCATCCGTGCAGCCGGCAGCCAGACGTTGTACGACGGCGAGGACGAGAAGGACGGCAGCGTCGCATCCGCGATGACAGCCGCGGACTTGTACTGTTGTTTCGTAGACGAGGACGTCGTCGAACTTCTTGTCGAGGAAACGAACAAGTACGCCGTCCGAACGCTCTCTGGCCGCCGCGCGGGGAAAGGTCACCAGCGGCCGTGGGTGCCTACTTACCCTGACGAAATGTACCGGTTCTTGGCGGTGGTGCTTGTAATGGGTCTCAACAAGCAGCCCAAGGTGTCTGACTACTGGTCCGTGAAGAACGACATGTTCGGGGTGAAGTGGATCCGGGAGACCATGTCGCGGGATCGCTTCAAACAAATCTTGCGCGTCTTCCACTTTGCGGACTCCGATGCGCCCCGGGAGCCCGAGGACCGCTTGTGGCGCGTGCAGGGCTTGGTAGACATGCTTAACAGTCCCTTCGAGTCGATGCTCAAGCCGGGCCGCAGCATCGTCATCGACGATACTATGGTGCCGTGGCGCGGCCGGCTGGTGTTCAGACAATATATCCCGGCGAAACGGCACCGCTACGGGGTCAAGCTGTTCAAGGCCTGTACCACCGAGGGGTACACCCTGCGGGTCCGCGTGTACGCCGGCGCTAAGGACCGTGATGCGGGGGAAGGCCTTACGGAGGCAGTGGTTAGGCGGCTGATGCACGGCTTCCTCGGCGAGGGTCGGGTCCTATTCGCCGACAACTTTTACACCAGTGTCCCCCTGGCGAGGTTCCTGAACTCTCAAAGAACCCATCTGTGCGGAACCCTGAATGCCAAGCGCCGGTTCCTCCCCCCTCGCGTGATGTCGCGCAAACTAGCCCGGGGTGACGTCGCGGGGGAGCAGGAGGAGACAGGTGTGCGTGTAATCAAGTGGCAGTCTACGCGCGCGGTCCAGGTCCTCAGCACCCTCCCTCACCACGTTGCCACCACGGAGGACACCGGCAAGAAGGACAGGAGGGGCGTCGCCGTCCGGAAACCACTCTGTATTTTGGAGTACAACAAGGCCAAAAAAGGAGTCGACCTCAGCGATCAGTTCGGGTCCTACTACACGTCACTCAGAAAGGGACTGAAATGGTCACGTAAAGTGGGGCTCGAGCTGATCACAAACACCGCCTTCGTAAACGCCTTTGTTTTGCACAAGATGACGTCCACGGAGGCTGGTGAGAAGGTCCACTCTTTGCAAGAGTTCCGCGAGGCCGTTGCCAGGGGCCTGGCTCCTAGGGTCTCAGACGCAGCAACGGATTCCCCCTACGCCAGCCCCGCCGCCTTCAACAACGGGCATGAGCTCGTCAAGGTGGAGGGCGCCACCAGGAAGGTGCGCCGCCGCTGCGTGGGATGCTACAGCAAACTGCGGGAAAAGAATGTGAGCGCCGTGGACGCAGCAAGAATGGCACCGAAGGTGACCACCTACTGCGGCACTTGCAGCGCCAAACCCTTCTTGTGCCTCCCCTGCTACGCCAACAAGCACCGGCGCGTGCCTGTCTTTACCCCCCAGGCTACGCCAGAACCGCAGGGGCCTTAGAAATATCTTTTTACTCATACGTATATAAATATGTGTATGTATTCAATGTTTCCATATATATATATATACATAATACTTGATATATAATTTATTTATGTATGTAATTTTACAATGTTAAATTTGTAATTATGTTACTTTTTCCTTTGTAAACTCAGAAAAAATAGCGTGACATCCAAACAATCACTCTTACAGGCCACAAAATCCATGGAAACGAACGCGCCTGGCACTTTTTCGATGCTTACAGTGGCTGTGGTCAATATTCGCGCAATTTGCGTGCCATAAAATTCGATTCAAAAATTGACTTTTCTTGAAAATCGCTTGCAGGGGTATGCGCCCCTGTAGTTTCAAGGTTGAAGCCCTCGAGATTTTGAGTTCTCCGTTTGGGGCCTAGTTTGTAAAGGTTCGAACTGTAAAAAACCGTCTCCCGCACTACCCTAACTCGACTGAGAGCGGCGGTAGAGGGACGCAAAGTGACTGTAAAAACAAGCCTAATTTTTCAGTTTTTTCGAGTTTATTACACTTTAATGGTGTCGATTTAAGTCGCGCCGGGTATTTTTGACGCCCCTGAGCCCTCTGCTACCCTTTGCGATCAATTTCGAAACTCTACGACCCCTAATTCAAAAACTACCCCCACCCCCTCCAAAATTAAGGGATGGTCGTAGGGCGTCGAAATTCAGGAATCAGCTGCTTCAATGGTCCATGAGTTCACGCCGACTGAAAAATTGACAATTTTTGCCCGCCACATGGGTTTTATCGGCGCCCTTCGCGGCGATTTTCGACATTGTCGGACTTAAGGGGGTGGTTCCACCCCTTAGAGTGAACCAATAAAATTGGCGTCCAGGGACCTGGAAGATGAACCTTTGGTACGTGCTTACACGGAGTTTCAGCTCTCTAGGTCGACTAGCAACGAAATGGCGGACTTCGGAAAAAGTGGACCGCTAATTTTGGTCGCCAGTGTATATATATATATATATATATATATATATATATATAATATATATATATATATATATATATATATATATATATATATATATATATATATATATATATATATATATATATAAATTTATACATAATACTTGATAAATAATTTATTTATGTATGTAATTTTACAATGTTAAATTTGTAATTATGTTACTTTTTCCTTTGTAAACTCAGAAAAAATATCAAAAAAATAAAGATAAGAATTCAAGGGAAAAAAAATACTCAACAAAAAAAAAACAAAGATTTTGGCCAAATGCGGCCGCGCTATTCGAACAGATAGCAATACGCATGAGACCCACGGGGTGGTCATGGCCGTCCACAGCATCAACCGTTGTAGCCCAGGACGGTTTGACCACACCGTGGGTCATGCCTCTAGAGCACTTCCAGGGCCTCAAGTAATGCCTCTAGGCTGCAAATATTCGCTTTTTCGATCTTGGCGATCTCCCTTTGCAACCTTTCACAACCCCCTCCTACACGACATCACAAGCGGACATGCAGCCGTTCCTTATCGATAGTTGGGTGTGAACCACACGGTGGTCACCCCGTCGCGAACGTGTTAACTGGTGGCTCTTGCTTATGTACCTCAGATCCCACCATTACTCTGGAGGTACTCATTAGTTTACTGATTCTGATTTTGGTTATTATTATTGTTACTAGGGACGAAGGGAACATTGGCGATGGCTGGCACTTGAGTGTTTATGGAACTTCCTCCTGACCTCTGATTTTCCTGACTTCTGTACCACAACATGGCGGCTTGTAGTACATCAGGTGGACAATTCATGTCAGGTAAATATCTCATGTTACTGTTGTTGTTCCAACCTCTGTTGTTGTTGTCATTATGGCCTCTGTTGTTTCCCCTGTTGTTATGATTGTTTGGCGGGGACCAGCAATCTCTTGCTCTGTGTCCACTTTTGCCACAGTTGTAGCAGTTTTCCTGGAAGTTTTTATTGTTGTTTTGCCCTCTATTTTTACTCCAGCAGTCCTTCTCATAGTGTCCCTGTTTACCACAGTAGTTGCAGCTTGAACTACCTTGTCCGTTTTTACTCCAGCAATCCTTTTCTATGTGTCCCTGTTTACCACACTGACTGCAAGTAACATTGTTGTTATTCCCTGAGTAACCACCTCTACCTCCGCCTCCGTTCCGAGTTCCACTGGGTCTTTCCCTGCCTTGGCCTCTGCCTCGGCCACTAATCCCAGTGAGGCCCCTAATCGTCAGAATCCCAGTTTTCCTCAGATGTAGGCAAAGTAGCCTCTAAAGGATTAGCAATTGGAAGAAGAGCTTCCCAATTTTCCTCAGATGGAGGTAGAATTATCCTTGCTTATAGGATAAAGTGGGTGTGCTCCAGGAGTGCTCCCTTTGCTACACATGAAATTAGTAACTAGAACTTTTGAAACAAACTTACTAAACTAAGGTATGAATGAACAATAAATGAATGAGAACTAAAGAACAATTGAAATTATTAAAAAAACAAACAAAAGGTAAACGAAATGAACTTGAACTTACTAAACTAGATATAGAAAACAACAACTCTTAAATGCTACTGGGTATTAGAAAGGAATCATCTTTTTCACACAAATGAACCAGCAAACACTAAGGTGCAAGTTGGTAAAACACAACTCGACTTGGTATCAGCAATTTATCTTAACTTATCTTATCCTTACTCTTTTTCCCAACTAGCCAACTTCCACACTACCTAAACCAACGCCTGCCGTCCACCACAGGAGTATCCGCTCCCGTGAGGCCTGCACTGCACTATTGTGTCGGCTGCGATTGCTCGCTGCACTATCACAATGGCATCACACCTCACAGTCACGATACACCCCTATAATGGCGACAAACACCGGACTCAGATTTGATGTGTGATAGGGAAATTTAACCTTACTATCTCTATGCTTACTGCACTATCACTATCCAAAAACCTCCCTTTAAATCCCTCTAATACTAGCTAATGCACAATGGCATCGACTTCGAACTCTGCCGCACTCAGAATGCAATGGCATCAACTTCGCTTCAACTGTAGCACGTCTGAAACTAAGGCTTCGCAATCCGAAGATTCCGCAGAACCAGACGGCATCAATGTCCACAGAGACTGTTGCACTGTTACAAACAAGGCAGCAAAGTCATAGCCGTAGCACTGTTGTACCCTGTCGACCCTTAACCTCTCTCGTCTTCCGGTAATTGTGGACTTTAGCGACTCCACCACCTAGAAAGACCTGACAGGTACCGTTGAAACCGGCTCAACGCATAGAATTGGAATATGACAATCATATACGGCCCTCTACAACGCCTTTATTGTAAAAATATAAAATATGCGGCGACCTAACCTGTCACAGGGCTCACAAACACGCCTATTTCGGGCACATTGTTCGTCAAACCATGAGAAACGCCGCTGTTAAGTATGCTTCTTTTACGGAAAGACTCTTGGTGCACTCTTCCGCGTCCAACTTGGAGAAACCAAACACCCTAATTCCGTCTGCTACACCGGTTCCGCACACAGCGACGCTCGACGAGTGGAAACCCTATGCGGCGCTACTGCAGCGCCGGACTGGTGGACGAACAACGAACCCCGTCCGCACCGGCGTCAGCGGCTCTGTCGGGCGGGTCGTGCGGGAGACTGCGCGGCGCAGTCAAGGACAAGGACACCGTTTTCCGTCGGGTGGGCCGACTGCTCTATGTGCTGTGATGTCCCTTTGACCAAGGTCACATTCACAATCATTTCCCTTTGACACCATCACCTCACACACTCTAATAGCGGGAGAGGACGCTGTTGTCCGCCGGGTGCGGGTCCTCTCTAGGTGCGGGTCTATATCTTTCGTCCGACCTCAGGATACGCGAACCTGAACTGACCAAAACTAAGCTAACCTAACCTAGCCTCGGACGTTGAACTGCGAGGTCGGACAAAAGTGAGGTCGGAAAAGCGGTGTACCCCTGCCGGGTGCTCCGTTACCTGCCGTTTGCTGTTCGTCGTCACCTCCGTCATCTCCCTTTGACACTGTCACATTTTCGTTTAGGATCCAGGATATCCCCGCAAATTTACCTCTGACATCATCACTTTACTATCATCTCCCTTTGACACATTATCGTTTTGAATCATGCCTACTATCCATGTGGATCGGATAAGTTTCGCCTTAGATCAAGGTACTTTCACCTTGGATCAATGTACTATCCCGTCGGATCAGGGTACCTTGGTCGCTTGATACCTTGATCCGACGGGATAGTATATTGATCCGAAGTGAGAGTGCCTCTGTCCAAGGTGGAAATACCTTGATCCAAGGTAAAACAACTTCGATTCACATGGAAAGTAATGATCCATACGTTAATCGGGCAGAGCCAAAGGTAGATGGTAGTGAAGTGATGGTGTCAGACGGAAATTTTGTGAGGTTAACGACCTGCAGGTGGACGGCGCAGCTTTTGGGAATATCCAGGATATAAAACGAAAATGTGACAGTGTCAAAGGGAGATGACGGAGGTGACGACGAACAGCAAATGGCAGGTAACGGAGCACCCGGCGGGAATACATCGCTTGTCCGACCTCACTGTTGTCCGACCTCGCAATTCAACGTCCGATGCTAGGTTAGGTTAGCTTAGTTTTGGTCAGTTCAGGTTCGCGTATCCTGAGGTCGGACAAAAGATATAGACCCGCACCTAGAGAGGACCCGCACCCGGCGGACAACAGCGTCCTCTCCCGCCCGACAGAGCCGCCGACGCCGATGCGGACGGAGTTCGGCCTTCGGCTACCAGTCCGGCGCTGCGGTAGCGCGGGCGCGGAGGGATACGTTAGGATTGTTGGAGCAGACGACCTACCCGTAGTGCCGCGACGCACCGCAGCGAAATAGACATTTCACAATGTCAAAGGAACATACAGTGAGTCGGGCCCGAAAAAAAATTCTTTCACCCAACTCGATCAGGCCCGGGCCAGGACGTAGCGTACTGAGATGCCGTCTCCAATCAAGTCGTCTTGGCGCATAGCCTCTCGGAGGGTCCACGGGGAGGAAATGTAGAGTTGCCACTCGTCTGAGGTCGCGACGCAGAGGATCGCTGTAGCAGACGGATTTATGCTCTTTGGATTCTGGAGCTTGTACGCGAAAGTGCGTACTAAGAGTCTTCCGTGAAAGAAGCCTACACTTGAAAACGGTTTTGGACATCGTTCGGTGAATAATCATTCACAGATCCGTCCGTAATGCCCGTGTTACTGAGCATTGTGACAGGTTAGGATGTCTCATGATTTAATATTTTGCAATTATTACGTTCAGAAGCGCCGTATATGATTAGCATATTCCAATTGCGGGCGTTCAGCCGGTTTGAACGCTACCGGCCATATCTACATAGGTAGTGGAGCCCCTTAAGTCCACAATTACCCGTCTTCCCCGTCCCTCTGCGCCTTTCTAGCCTAGCCGTCAGAGCGACGCTGCACCACTGCCTCTGTTTGCCTACCACGGTAACCTCTCCTTCCCTCCGTCCCGAAACCGCTGCCACCAGTGTTAAGTAGAGGAGGCGGAATGAGAAAGTTGGGGAGTTGTGGTTAGCCGTATATTGACTCCAAGAGAGCGTTGTACAGAATGGCACCGGTCGGAGAGCGGCGCCTGCTTTTATAGGCCAAGAGAAGATGAAGGAGTGAAAGACGTTAGTGCCTTGTCTAGCCACCAGAGGGCAGCACGGTATAATGCTAGTTAGGTGAGGGGGGGGGGGGGGGCGATCAAAAATTTTTCTCGTCGTCTTCCCGTATTTGAACCCGCAATCTGCCGCATGGGGATCGGCAAGCGTAACCGTTGCGCTACTGCTGCGCCATGGGTGTGGTAGGTGGAGGTGTGTGCATATGCCTGCAGTGTGGCGCGTGGGGCGGTATCCGTGTGGCAAATGCTGAAATTGCAGTTCACAAACTCGATGGAGAGGGGTATCCGAGGGCCGGCGCTCGCGATGCTAGGTGCCACGCCACTTCTTGTGGAAGCCTTGATTGGTGAAGACGTGTCAAGCGGTTCTGAAGCTGGAAGTGCCCTAATTATTCTGCCGTGTGGTGTGAGAGTCCTGATCCTTCGCGACCCCGAATTGAGGTAAGTAGTGTGCTTGTGTTATCGATGTGTCCTGCTGAGGATGGGGGTGAAGATGTGTGGCGTCTCTGTTGCAGCGGTTCTGAGGCTGGAAGTGCCCGAATTATTTTGCCGTGTGGTGTGAG
>CM049607.1:9746682-9762706 GCA_026979955.1 Megalurothrips usitatus
TAAATCACGGTCCAGTTGCTCACTTTGTTTTTATGTGCCCCTCCCCGAATAGCTATTTAACAGTTCAGAAACAATACTGGCAGGCCACCTCCGTGAATCGAATGAAAATTCCCCGCCTACGACTGTCGTCGACGGTGCGTTACGTATTTTAGGAACGTCCTCTCCCTTACACACTTTTGTCTAGTGCGCGAGGGGTGAAGGGAGCTTCAGAGAAACGATTTGGTCTGCGTGTTACGTAAAATCTGAACGTGTGTTACTTTCGGAAGGGGGTGGGGTAGGTCCCAATCCCTGCGTGGTACCGCACGTAAGTACATATAGGTAGGGCATGTTGGACCCCCCCCCCCCCTCCCTTTTTTAACACTACCGCCACCATTCGTCTTCCCCCCGTCCTACCCCTTCCCTTGTATTGGCTTTCACTATTGCCTGGATTTTCTCCATCCTGCCCCAAAAATTGATTTTGAAAACTGCCACACTTGTTTTATAAAAGCCGGGTGGGCATGCAAAGCTCGATGGCCATGCCAGTGTTGAAGTGTTTTTATTAAGATTTCAAATAGGTTTAATAACGAGGAAAAAGGGTGATAAATAAATACAAAGTTAAGTTCATTTATTGGAATCTTCACTTGCTTTAAACTTAGCAGAGGAAAGATAAATCATAATTAAGCATCACCAACACATCGAATCCTTCAAAGCCAAATAAAGTGAGGATCTGCCAATGTAAGCATAGGCATCACTGATCAAGGGAAAGAGAATGCATAAGTAGCAAGAACGCAACACGTACTGTCACATTTAGAGATTTGATCAAGTCTAGAGCATTTTATTAACAGGTAACAGGTAAACACAAATTTGTCAAGCTAAGATAATATTGAAATGTCTCCTAATTATTTCAGGAAACGGTTTACGATACTACAGTTAAGGATATATGAGCTAAACTTGAATAAGTTACATGAGGCCAAAGTTTTCAAAATTGCATCAATAAATTATATTCTATAAACGGAGTATTTACAGGACAAAGAACAGAACTGTTGCAAGTGAAAGTGAGTTGTCGCACAATCAATTTAAAATTTTGAACAGGGACAGACTGAGCGCTTTGACGTGGATGCAACGCTGACATTACTGGATAATAACGCTCTACGATTTACACAAGAGTCTTCCCTAGACGGCACTGTGTATATATGAAGATTGACACATGTGGATTGCCTACTGATGATGGCCCTGGTTGGAGTGTCTGGAAAGAGCAAAAAATATTAGTGATACATATAACATGTTCGTAAGATAATTGAGTCCCAATACACATTTGCATAAGATGATATTCATAGGATGTTGAGTAGCAACTCACATTTACAACTACAGATGCTCGACGATAAAGATTTCAGATAAAAGGGCATATGGCATGCATATGCTCAAGAATCAACAGTTGATGTGTCCTGAAACATAAGGAAATAGAATTTAGTTGAGCTACAAAATCATGTTGATATCAAAGATAAATCAGACAAATGAGAGATCCCTGTACATCTGTCACACACCCTAAACAAGAGAGTTTTTTTCAGATACATGAAGTACAGACCTGGCGCAGTATATTACCTCAGAATGAATTTACTCTCAGGTAAACCAATGTGCATTCCAAGCTTGCTCTCGTCACCTGAAATAAAAAAAAATGAATTAAATAATCAGTTTTGCTGAAAGAAAAGATAAACAATTTATTTACAGATGCTGACGTCAAAGGAAAGGGAGATGGCCCCATGACTTGAGATAGGGTACATCTCCCGTGAGAGACGAACCACTGTCTTACTGTCATAGCCAAATGGTCTCGCCCAACATTTGCAGCATCACAGCATAATTGAAGCACTGCAACCAATTAATAATACCATTTTAGAATACACTTTTTTACTATCACCTCTAGCGGTACTTCAAACACTGAGTCGGTTGGCTGCGATAAGAGCAGTCAACTGAGTGCTACAAATATAGTAAGAACTGCTTTCCTAAAGGTTAAGGCATATAGAACAAACGGGATGGTGCGACTCAGAAAGAATATAAAGGTTATGAAATAGACCAAACCACGACCAACTCGAGCAGACTATCAGGTCTGTACACGACCCTCCCAAACCGCCTCCCGGACCCGTGCCAGTTTGTCTCACTCCCACACATGAGAAGCGCGAAGCACACCCCTTCGGGCGGCGGTCGTGTCCCGAACTTCCTCGCGGCGTGACACTTCGACCACTTGGACGACAGGTAGCGCCAGTGCCTACCCCCGTTAAAGCTGAAGGAAACTCTGGCCGTATGGCAATGTGGATCTCCATGGCAAAGGGTAGTTTCCAAACCGACCACGGCACCGAAGTGAGGCGCTGCATCCTTCTCAAAACCGGGAGAGGCTCCCTGGCGGCACGGATTTCGAGGGGTCAAATGGGCCAGATGGGAGGGTCGTGTACAGACCCTATAGTCTGCTCGAGTTGGTCGTGGACCAAACACCAATACTTTTTCAACAAAAGCCAGGGCAGGCACAGGGGAACATAACCTCCGAATATTGTTTGTAGACAGCTGTATCTTTTACTTTATGCAACCATAACATAGTGCTCCAGTAGACGCTCGCGGAAACAAAATAAATTTTAATGTGGCATGTGCACTCGAACAGCGATAATCAATCAGCCACAACTTTTTCATACATTTTATTTTACATTTTATTTTGTCGAAAATCAACGTCGGCAGCTGGGAACGTAAGCACGAACTGACTTGCAGCCGACGTACTGCTTGTCACTTACCTGGCATCGTACCAAACTGCGGCTGCAGCAACAGGGAATCTTGCATCACATATCCGAATATCATGTCGCACAGAATACGAACGGCAAAATATATCGTTTCATCACCAAAACATTATCAGCCACCTAAACACAGCTGGGCAGCCCACGACCAGCTCGAGCAGACCATAGGGTCTGTACACGACCCTCCCAAGCCGCCTCCCGGACCCGTGCCAGTTTCTGTCTCACTCCCACACATGAGAAGAGCGAAGCGCACCCTTTCGGCCAGCGGTCGTGTCCCAAACTTCCCTGCGGCGTGACACTTTGACCACTTGGACGACAGGTAGCGCCAGCGCCTACTCCCGTTAAAGGTGAAGAAAACTTTGGCCGTATGGCAATGTGGATCTCCATGGCAAAGGGTAGTTTCCAAACCGACCACGGCACCGAAGTGAGGCGCTGCATCCTTCTCAAAACCGGGAGAGGCTCCCTGGCGGCACGGATTTCGAGGGGTCAGATGGGCCAGATGGGAGGGTCGTGTACAGACCCTATAGTCTGCTCGAGTTGGTCGTGACGCAGCCGGACGGCTGCCGGGACGTCACTGAGCTCCACCAGTGCCAACCGCACGCAATGAAATATCCTACCGATCCTGATACTTCGAAATATTTCAAACGCAATTAATCAAAAAATGTGGCTCGTTATTTTGTGTGTCGATTATTGTAGAAACAAAATCTAAACGCCGAGTTGAAACTGTTGCGTGGCGTTTCTGGAAAATCCGTGAGACACAGATAGACAGAGCTACGACCAGAGTTGTCGCGAGGCCCGTTTTGAAAACATGAGCTCGCTTCGCTCGCTAAAACTTCAAAATACTTCCCTAAGATTACTTTGACATAAGTAGGACTCTAACGGGTTAAAATTTCAAAGATAAACGCTGTAACTCCAGTAGTTTCCGAAATATCGTCGTATTATGTACGGGAATCACACTGGAGACGTGTCTGTGAGGTAGAGGGGGGGGGGGGGGTGTTTTTTGACGTTAAGACCAGTTGCCATGTAACTAGCCAAGGGCAGTTAAAATTTGGTTTCTGGGGGTCTTGAGGGCAGTATATACTGCAAAAAAAGGTTTCATCGAATTCTGAGTATGACACCTCGCGGCATCCACTTGTTAGCAGGGCTACTCCGCGCAGCCGGCGGCTGGTGCCCTGCGAGAGGTCCACAACTACGGCATTCCTCGTACTCTTAATGAAGCATTCCCAAGTATGCCCTCGTAGCGTTCCCTGATATTCCCCAGTATTCCTGAGTGTTCCCCGTAGTCCCGAGCACTCCATCGTATTTTTAACATTTGTGTACGTAGTATTCTCATGTATTCCTATGTTATCCATAGCGTTCCCTAAAATTCCGCAGTATTGCGGCAAATTTCAATATTCTAGGTATTTCCAGGTTTCTCAAAGTATTCATAAGCATTCCTTGTGAATAGTTTCCTCGTACACAAAAAGTCGCAGTTGTGGACCCCTCGGTGTCCTGTGACCATTGTTGGGTCGTGAACCTGTATAGCCAGGAGAGCGGCGATGTGTGCCGTCTGACTACAGATTACCGATTCGAAGTGATGCGCGCATTTCCATGGCTTCATCGTTCAAAAGTAGGTCTCCTAAACTGTGAAACATTTTGGAGTCACAGAGCGATTCAGCCAATTGAAAGGTTGAGGGTGTACAATTGTGAAACTGTTCTGATCTTAATTTTTTCCACATCCAAGGAGTAAAATTTACCATCTCACATCTTAACCGTATTTTGAACCTGGTGGGCAGATAGAAAGCAAACCAAACTGCACAAGATGACTTTTCAACCAAAAAATTACAGTGCAATTTTTCACATCCTGATTTAGAATTCGACCTACTTTTTTAGACTTATTTTTCGAATTAATCTCGCATGTGGACGAGTTCAACCTACATTATATTGAGGGCTGAAATTGTTAAAATAGGCTCGAGATGCTCAGGTACCTCTAGGTTGCGCGATGACCCCCAGGGATATCCGAGGGGTGTGGTCCGGCGCTCCCGGGGAACAGAACTCATTCCCTGCTAGGAAAACGTCATTATTTCCTCGAGCTCGTGAGACTGTCTCGATTTCCGACATCCTTCTACCCCGCCCCGTCCTTTAGGTCGAAAGTATTGCAGTTCAAGCACATTTCCGGCTGCCGAGCGCGGCGTACGTGAGAGTGGGGGAGGGGGGGGGGGGATTCGCTTGGACATCTCATTGACGTATTTTTGGAGTGCGTTCGCACCCGGCGCGTGGCCACTTTCGACCAAACACACAGGGTGCACGCGAGGGCCCATGATTGATTCCAAACGAAAGTGGGTGCCAGGCCGATTCAGAGAGAGTAGCAGATTGATCTAGCTCACGCACACTTCGTGCATCGCGTGACTGCCCACTTTCCTACACTGAGACAAATCTGCAAAGTAGGATAACGGTAGTGCGAGCCCCGAACAGGGCCCGTCCGTCGGAAACGCTGTTCGGTTTGTCAAAATCACTTCGGTGGGTGCCGTTTTTTGAATACTCGAAGGGTTAAGTCCAATTTTGGCCGCCATCTTGGAAAATGACCGTTATCTTGAATCCAAAGGGATTAATCAAATGCTTCTGGCTCTAAAATCCATCCTTAGGTACCCAACTATAACTGTACAAACTCCGCCCTCGCCTCCCATGCATCTAACCAAAAGTGCAGTAACAATTTCCATACCTCCTCCACTATTGACGGGGGCTTGGTCCTCCGTCAGCACGGTGGGGCGACACGCTCAAATAATTTTTGAACACCTCCGCTATGTCCTTCACTTTGGACAACAATTACTTTTGTTCTATGCATCTCAAAAATAATTCCCTCCATTCACTTCTAGATAATTTCTTGTTTTATCTAGCGATACTCGCCCGCGGTCTGTGCGAAGAACGACTTGGCCACAAAATGGGAAACGCGAGCCCTCTGCACGGGCCGATTTGAACACTTTTAGCGACGTCGCGAGGGCAGCTTTGCAATGAAGTATACCGAGCCTGGCTCCCCTCCCCCGCGCGGACCGGCGTGCCGCGCCTGCCTAGCCCGGACGCCGCACTGTGTGTGCCCCCCCCCCCTCCCCCGGTCGCTCAGGTTGAGAGGGAGGGTCGCACACAAAATCGGAGAGCCCACTCAACATTGTGATTAACTGAAACTAAGATTTGACCCGTCTGGCTTTCGGCTCTTTTGGAAGGCCTTTTCAAGACAAACCGAATGGTGTTCGTATGACGGTCGTACCCCTAAGCGTTCAGAAGATACGCCACTTTTAACAAGGACATTGGTGTGCCCAATTTCTGAACGGAATGGAATGCAAATGGCCCCCGCACCTCATTTTTCTCGTCCTGGTATGAGCGGCAACGTGGACTAAGCGAGAGGCACATCCGTTCAAAATCGGGCCTTGCTTATTGTTTGTCAATACATAGGGACGGCCGGAGCCCGGCGCGGACTAGCACCGCACGGGTCGCTGTCCTCGCCCATTATCCTCCGGCGCGCATGTGGAGGGCCGGAGGGGGCCGTGCACATCTGGGTCGCTGCAACATTTACCCCTGCTTTTGCGAGACCAAGGTAGGCGCGCGCCGAACAGGGATTCACGATGAGCGAAGCCCGTTACGCCACGACGCAGTCTGGGGTACGCCTACCCTTTTTTTTTAAATTCAACTTATAGTTTAATTTATAACAATTATAAAAAAAATCTAAGAAACTGCTTAAGATACGGGGCTCCGATATGCTAGTAGGAAGATGGGTCCAAATTTCAGCCTTACGGCTTACCTACAGGCTTACGTTGCATAAGACACCGTGGATCAAAATAGAGTCCTCTCCTATTACTGACCCTCGATTTGTATGGGCTAATTTCAGTATACATTTAACTTGCAATACTTGACTGCTGAAATTCGCTAGTGCATCGAGCCATATCTTTGAGTGTTTTAGAGTTACAAATTTAGCGTCGCTTAAATTTAGATGTTAACTAATTGTTTAATGAATGTTCATTTATTAACTTAATCCCTCTCTGAAGTTGGATGTGTTCACCTTGTCAGATAACCATGCCCATTAAGCTTAGGGTTCGTACCCATATTACGTGACCCGAAATAGGGGGGGGGGGGCTTTGAAGCCAAATACTACGCCCTATCTTTTATCCAGGGGAAGGTTACGTTATCCACGTCACGGGGAGGGGGGGGGGGGGTCTAAGAGGGCCTGAAAATCGGTCACGTGATATGGGTACGGCCCCTTAGTAGCATTTGCAACGATAAATTACCGACTCGCACTGATTGATTACTGATTACCGTAGTCATCACCGATGAATACCACATGATCACCAGCTGATTACGACAGATCACCGGATGATCACGCTGGATCACCGGGTGATTACGACTGATCACGGTAGATCACCAGGTGATTACCAAGGGTCACGGGCGATGACCGATGATCACGGAATATTACCGATGATCACGGGCGATTACCCACGACTACGTATTTGGCAGTCGCGCCTGAGCCGGCAGTTGGACTCTGTCGGAGTGAGTCGAGTTCGCGTGTGTGAAAGGTATGGTGGATGCAAACAGCATGGATAATCCGATGGATGACGATGATGCGACAGTGGAAGAAACAAACGCCGTGACACTGCAAGACGTATTGACTGCGTGGGAGTTGCAGCAATACTCATGTAACTTCAGAGGTTAGTACTAAGTACGAAAGTCGTTAGCAAATGAAAACTCATCCTCAAATAGAACTAAATGACGCATTTCGACAACAGTTTCTGTAATACGTGAAACACGTCGTCTTTACACCAGCGTCAGAAGTTACGAGTTGCCTTGTTTACTTCAGCCTTAAGGTTATGCTGGCTGGGCTAGTCATCTCTTTCACCTGTTGATTGTTATTTTAATAGACCGTAACTCAATGAAAGTTTGAGCCTATTCTGCTGTGCAATAGCAGCTCAACCGTCTCTCTTTTCTGCTCGACCAGACCGCGACTTCTGCTATGTTTAAAATAACCTTTGTTTACAGCTAACGGTGTAGATCTGGAAGATCTGTCTGGCCTGGTAGAGCCTGACAATATTGGATTTTTGTACACTCTAATTCCTCTCGCAGGACACGCCATGAAGTTCAAAAAGAATGTCAGGCAGCTTTTAAACGTTTCTGATGAAGATGCCAACAAGGTACAGTATTTTACTTTTGAATTTTGTCTACCCGGGATTCTTTATTTTCAAGTGCTGATTAGTGCATTTTCTTTTCCAGATTCATTCTCCAAGCAATGAGCAGACGTCAAATTCTAATATGACTGTTTCTTCTTCCCTTCAAACGGTAAGAGCCACTTGAAATTACTTGGTTTAGCAGGTTTCTGTGATATAAATTGTAAGTTTTGTTTTCCACCACAGGGATCCTTTAGTGCTACCAGAGTTCTACCAATCCCGGAAGTGACGAATTTCTGTGGTGCAGTCAAAGGTTCATCAGTCATAGTAGCAACGCAGCCATCCCATAACAATGCGAGGCCAAGTACATCAAAAGATTATGTTATTCCATTTGGCCTAGAGCAGCAAGTGGAATCAAACTCAACCAACTCTGTTGTAAGTATCCTCCAACAACCAAATAATTTTATAAAATATAACACTAACAAATGTTTTTGTTTTTTTATTTACAGGGCTTGAGTGCCACTCAAACACCCGTTTAAAAGTGTGTCGTTGAATAACCAACCACCCTTGAAACAGCTTTATTTTATCAGAATGACAGCAAACTTTGTTACAGCAATAGCATTTTACCGTTATGTTAAAGTTAAATGTTTTTTGTGTTCGTCCAACATTTAGTATTTTTATACCAACAAAATATGCTGCTGAATTAAGAAGATCCAATGGGGATCTATCGACAGGTTTGTTGACGGTACGTATTTGTCACTTCCATTTTTTTTACACGTCCAAATGATGACAAGCGTCCTTAAGGGCCTTCAATCGATCTTTTTTTCAATTTCATAGTTCGATAGTCAAGAACACGCCGATTCCAACGGTGTGTGTCTTAGCCCAGTGCGCCTTCTAGTTTTTGCTCTAGACATGTGCAAAACTTTGGATTTTTCCTCTTTTCATACAGAGTTTCTTGAGAAACTTAAACAACGAGGATGGTAAATTTTACAGTGCTGTAGAACTTTAGTTAGACTACGTTTCGAAATATTTTTTGTGTCCCTGCGACTTCCAGGAAGACTCCTGGAATCAACTGAAAGTCGGCCGGCATTGAACCATATTTTCAAGAAGACGAAGCCCGAAAACCAGGTTCAAATTCTATTCACAACGTAGCCTCACCTTTCATCTACAAGTAGAGACCCAAACCATACTTCTGGGTTAGTTGTAATTTGAGAAACTCTGGACGAAAGAAGGGCCTTTTTCGAGTTCCAGGCATGAGTAGAGAGAGACATGCTACAACTTTTCTCTCGCACGTGGCGGGGTGAGGCGGTGCGAGGTGCGGGGAAGCCGTCCCTCCCCCTCCTCCCACCGCTGTGACAATGCGCGACGTCTGCCGGAGCCCGCTAAACATTACAGTAGGACAGATTCGACGCGCCTGTCTTTTTAACCCTGCCGAAAATCAACTTTTGATGTTCAAATTTTCAACACTTGAAATTCACACCAACCATTTCGCCACCTCGCAACAGTGCGCTTTCGTTTTTGAATCGTAATCATGCGAGGTTTTAGAGCCGACTTGTGGTTGCCAAAAATACGGAAGAGCTAAACTGAGCCAAACTCTGGTCCGGAATGGCGGAGCTGGCCGGTGACACCGACACCGGCGGTGTTGCAGCGACGTTGCCACCTTGGCTGCCCACCCCTCCCACCCCACTTTTGACTTGTGAGCGTGACGATTCCGAGCGTACGAGAGCCAATGGAGACCCTTAAAATAACTAATCGGAGTTGTGATGTAATTCGGTGTCGGTGTCAGCAAAAATGAAGGCCGGTCTAACCGACCCTTTCTTGAACGGCCCTATATGTTATATTTAAATATTTAATGTAGGTCGTTCTTATTATATCATATATTATTAATTAATTTTATATTTATTTCATCGATTTATCTAGGTTACGTTACCTAAGCTAACCTAACCTAAACGCGGTGGGCTCGATTGGTCTAATGATAGTTCACCTAAAATATTTTAAAATTATTTCCGTACATTTTAAAATGTTTTGAAAGCAATTTTCCTGAATTGGCTGAAATTTACAGAATTATTTAAAAATATATTTATTTACTTGAAACATAATTTCTCGAATTTTTTCGCTCGATTAGGTTAGGTACCGATAATGCGACCTAACCCAACACCAACTAACCTAACCTAGTAGTTTCAAATAGTTCTGAATATTTCGGCTAACTCGGGAAAATTATTTTCAAAACATTTTAAAATGTACGGAACTAAATTAGAAAAATTTTAGGTGAATGATTATTAGACCAGTCGACCCATCCCCACCCAAACTAACCTAAAAGTATTCAAGAAAAATTAATTGAAGTTAAATTAATTTTTCCCCATTTTTATTTCAACAATTTCAATTAAGATTTTATTGGGGATCAAAAACACTGGGGGTCAAGTCTAACGAAAATTATTGGCTGAGCGAAAGCGAAGCCCTTACCCGACTAGGTTAAAAAGGCCCTGGACCGACTGGGTCAAAAATGTTTTGTCTGTCTGTGTGTTTGTCCGCGCGATTTCTCGAGAACGGTTAGACGTAGAAAGCTCAAATTTGGACCACATCTTTCTTGCATCATACCAAAGTCAACTTCCCCTCAGGGGCACCGTAGTCCAAGCGGTTTCTTAAATAATTTTCACAAGTGGTCTAAAATTTAATATCCGCCGGTTAGGTGATGTCAGTACGCGCCATGCGCCTGTCGTGGAGGGGCGGATCAGTGACTCGAGTGTGTTACGCTCGGTTAGATTTGTAGGGGCTGGGGTAGGTTAGGCTCAGGAAGGTAAGGGTAGGTTAGAACTGGTTGAGCGGCATTAATAACGAAAGGATGATGTGAGGTACGTTCGGAAGCCAGAACATGAGCGTGGTTGCGACCGTGCGGAGAGAGTGACGTGCGGAGAGAGTGACGCCCGTAGGGCGTCATACTGATTGATTAGCCCCGCAGGGTCGTAGTGGTCAGGTGACAGCCGCCGGCAGGCCAAGGTAGGCGTGCGCCAGGCGTGGACTGGCGGAACAGTGATTCGCGATGAGCGAAGCTGGTTACGCCACGACGCGGTCTGGCGTACGCCTACCTTGCTTGTAACTGGTCGGGTGACAGCCGCCGGGAAGACAGGCTTAGTAGTAATGTCTGCTGCGCCACGGCGCGGTCTGCGGTCTGGCGTATCCCTACCTTTCATATTGAGCTGCCGGTGAAATATGAGACTTGATGGCTGAATCGATCCTGATGATGTTCCAGGCTACAAGATTAGATGTTTTGTTTGCACCTCCAAGAATTCCTAATTTTGAATTTGTGATAACTACCGGCAGTCTGGCCCACTGTTGGCCGTCTGGTGCCAAAGCCGGCTCGGCGCACGTCGTCGTCATTTGCGCCGGAAGGCGGCACGCCACTAGGACCGCGCACGGCGACGCTCTAGCACGCACTGCCGACCTTGCATTGATCGCAGTCGCGTGCAGTCCTACGCCGGCCCGGGAGAGGCGGGGCTGCTTAACGCGTTCAATCACTAGGGTCAGTGCAGTCAACAAGGTAGGCGTACGCCAGACCGCGTCGTAGCGTTACAGGATTTGCTCATCGCGAGATACTCATTAGCCTTCCCACACTTATTGAACTAGCTGATGCAAGGTCAAGAGAGAAGAGAAAATCTGTGGTGCCAGGGGCCGACACCATATCCAATGTACCTTTAGTGGTAGAGGAGGAAGGAGAGTGGGGAGAAGAGGATGCTGATGACCCAGATGAAGAAGAGGAGTGACCAGCACCTCCACCTTTGTCTGGTGATAAGGATTTCATCCAGCAGCTGAAGTTACAGATGGCTGCTGCACAGAATGCAAAGATTGCTGCACCGATACTACTGGCGTACCTGAAAAACGTGCACAGCCATACTATTAGGTGACACTCAATTTCCACTGCACATCCTCCATACTCGGTCATCAGCAACTTCGTCTACATCGTCATCAAAAGTACGCAATGAAAAACGCTGCTCCCTCATTACTCATATACAAGAAGATAAACGGACTCGCCAACCATCCTTCAAACTTATCAAATAATAGAGAATATTGTAACAGATTTTTAGACTTAGTCAAGTGAAAAAAGTTTTTACATGTGTGCCGTCCACGAAGAGCACAAGCAGCCACTCCTGAAGAGAATATCAATTGAAGCTCTGCAAGATGTCCTGTTAGCCATGAACCAGTTCTACAAGGAAAAGAAACAGGAAAAGAATAAGAAATGTCACAAAAGACTAAGGGTGCAGCATTTTTAATCGCTGACTGTATTTAATCGCTGACTGTATTTTATTAACTGTTTTTGAGGTTTGAAGCTTAAGTTTGGACTATTAATGTTGAGAATTCTTATGACTTGAACTCAATGTTATTTTAGTTTTGTTTTCGCTCTTACTGGCCAAGCGATAGCGAAGCCCTGGACCGACTGGGTCAAAAATGTTTTGTCTGTCGGTCTGTCTGTTCGGGCGATATCTCGAGAACGGTTAGACATAGAAAGCTCAAATTTGGACCACATCTGAGAGTCAACCTCCCCTCAGGGGCACCGCAGCCCAAGCGGTTCCTTAGTTTTTACGTGGTCAAAATTATAAATCTGCCGGTTGGGTAAAGTCAGTATGTGCCATGCGCCTGTCGCGGAGGGGCGGATCAGTGACGCGAGTGCGTTACGCTCGGTTAGGTTAGGTTAGTAGGGGCCTAGTTAGGTTAGGTTCGGGCAGGTAAGGGTAGGTTAGGACTAGTTGAGCGGTATTGATAAGAAAAGGCTCTTGTTAGATACGTTCGGATGCCGGAACATGAGCGTGGTAGCGACCGTGCGGACAGAGTGATGCTCGCAGGGCGTTCTACTGACTCGCCCCGCAGGGTCCTACTCGTCAAGTGGCAGCCGCCGGCAGGCCAAGGTAGGAGTGCGCCAGGCGTGGAGTGGCGGAACAGTGATTCGCGGTGAGCGAAGCATGTTACGCTACGACGCGGTCTGGCGCACGCCTACCTTGTTAATGAACAAATGAATTTTAAGTGTTAGATTATTGGCTAAGCGATAGCTAAGCCCTTACCCGACTACAGCAAAAATGTTTTGTCTGTCTGTCTGTTTGTCCGCGCCATTCCTCGAGAACGGTTGGACGTTGAAAGCTCAAATTTGGACCAAATCTTTCTTGCATTATACCAGAGTCAACCTTCCCTCAGGGGCACCGCAGCCCAAGCAGTTTCTTAAATAATATTCACAAGTGGTCTACAATTTAAAATCCGCCGGTTGGGTTAAGACAGTATGCGCCATGCGCCTGTCAGGAAGGGGCGGATCAGTGAATCGAGTAGGTTACTCTCGGTTAGGTTAGGTTAGTGGAGGCCTGGGTAGGTTAGGTGCAGGCAGGTAAGGGTAGGTTAAAACTGGTTGAGCGGCATTGATAACGATAGGATGATGTAAGATTCGTTCGGAAGCCAGAACATGAGCGTGGTTGCGACAGTGCGGAGAGAAGAGAGTGACGCCGGCAGGGCGTCCTACTGACTGATTGGCCCCGCAGGGTCCTACTCGTCAGGTGACAGCCGGCGGCAGGCCAAGGTAGGCGTGCGCCGGGCGTGGAGTGGCGGAAAAGCGATTCGCGATGAGCGAAGCCTGTGACGCCCCGACGCGGTCTGGCGTACCTGTACCTTGTATTAACATGACTTTGGTTCGCAGTCGTACTACAAAATTGCAAAATAATAAAAAAGATGTTTTGATTTGTCTTGGTCTTCGATACTACCCGTACATTGTTGAAAAGGGGGCATCATCATGGAAACAGTTTGAAACCGATACCACGAACGCTCGCGCAAGCTTCTTCGGCAGATCCGTGTCCCCGGGACACACCAACTTACAAAACAAGTAACACACAACCCGCGGCAAATGTGGTTTCTAAAACAGGGCACGCACAAACAAACAAATCCGTCGCTAGTGACTTGATGGTGATTTACTGTGTACAATTTTGTACATAATTATGTACGTTTTTTAACCTCCTTAATTGCGTACGAATTTATCCACAATTATGTACGAATTCATACATAATTCTGTATGAATTTGTACGCAAGGGTGTACGAATAGTTTTTGTACATACTTATGGATGCGTAAAAACGTACACAGTAAACGTACGAATTCGTATGTAATTATGTACAAAATTGTATTCAAGCCGAATTTGTGCATAATCATGTACGAAATTGTGCGTTATTATGCAGTAATTTGTACACAATGACTTGTGTACAAATATGTTTATCCATAATTACTTCCAAAAAAATTGTACCCAACACGTTACTGTGGTGTGACCACACGACGAGGCTGAATATTTGCATTCCATGCCAGACATTATGCGATAATAACTGATAGAGGATCCATGTGCGAGATTTTTGCAGTTATTTGTAGCACGGGTTTTGACGTAAAACTCGAGGAAAATGCTTCCGACTGGCCGCGCGCCGCTTAGTAGTAGTGATTGTTGCGCTGTTAGGTTGACCCTACCCCATCGAGGGGGCCAACAACAACTAAAACAACAAGAAAGGCCCCGCTCGCTCTCATTCGAGAATACCCCCTCTGAGCTCGGCCGTGGGATGCGGCCCGGGCGGACAGCTGCATCTCGCCTGTCACCAACCAGGCGGTTGGCAACGCCTGACCCGACGGCGGATAAGAGCTGGGATGCACCGTGCCGATTGGGCACGAGCGCGCATAGGCGCGGGCAGAATATCTGCATAGATACGCTGAGGGTATCAACATGGTTTGACGCACGCAGAACGCCGGGCCGGCCGCAGCGCGGCAGCCGAGCCGATTGGGTGGCCTACCCACACGGCGCGATACACTGTCGCAGCGCATGATGGAATGCGAGGCGGCGTTCTGACGATAACTGATTGAGATTATCACGAGATACATTGCCCCCAGCAGAGAGTGATTGACATCCCGGCTCGGTCCAGCCCGAAGGTATATAAGCGACCGCTCTAGGCGGACGAGTCAGTCTCTACATTACCTTACCTACGGCCGGTACCGCGAGCTACGGTTGGTCCCTTCGCCTGGAGTGCGTGTGTTAACGATACAGTGTTGTGCGTCACTACTTAGCCCCCAAACACAATAACAGTGAAGTGAGAGTGCAACGAGAGTCACCAACATATAGTGACGTCACGACCCATACGGGTCATCGAGCACACTGCGGCCCAGCTACACCCCGACAGCGGCACTCAGTTGTGACACGCCCCATCCAGGCAGGAGACGCCGCCATCTCCTGATATGGCGTGGAATGCCCCCGCATTGTGCTTGCGCATATTCTTTGATTTAATTGTCAATTCGTCCCCGCTTAAGTGCCGCCGCGGTGGGAGAAGCCGTCTGAGGCCCGGGCTGCTCAGCCGTGCTACAGGAATTGGTGGGAGGGACGAGTGGGAGAAATCGGCTAAGGCCTCACCAACAGCGCGGGCGGCAGAGCACCATGACGTGCTGGAGCCGTACATGTAGGCTACCCAGTGCGCGCAAAGCACCATTTGGTTGCCTACCTACTAGGCGCTGGGGCCATTTCGCATCGAGCTCTCAGCCGTACTGGCGGCAGTTCGGTCCGCCCCACGGAGCCGCCTCGGCTTTGTCTGTGTGTCCTCTTTCTATACTCGTCTCGCCGGCTGGATCGTCACCAAATCCAGGCAGCCAGCACAACAGCTGTTGTGAATATAATTAAAACCACCGTCTGCACTCAAAAATTATGAAGATTAATTGCCATGAGATCTTTATCGAGTTTTCCGGTTTTTCCAGTTGTTGCAGGGTAGAGTTTCTAAGAACCGGCACACACATGTTTGTACCCCTGCAGGGGCAGACAAGGTGACGACACGAGGAGCGCGTAACCTTTCCTTTCTGGTTTTTTTACATTTTCGGTCCATTAAAGCCATTGTTCCGGGTCGCCGCAGTCATTTTCGGAACCCCTGAGGCCACCGCTACCCACCCAGAGAAATTTTGAATTAATTTTACTCATATCTCTCAATATGCCCCCACCCCCTCCAAAATTAAGGCTTTTGTTCGGGAGGGTTGAAATTTGCTAAGCGACAGGCTAGATGCCTCGGAAAGCCATGCGGGGATATAGGAACCTTTTTCGTACGATTTTTGTTTTCCAGTTATGGTTTCATCAATTTAGAGGATCAATCTTGTTC
>CM049607.1:9763206-9785516 GCA_026979955.1 Megalurothrips usitatus
GTTAGGACTAGTTGAGCGGTATTGCTAAGAAAAGGCTCTTGTTAGATACGTTCGGATGCCGGAACATGAGGGTGGTAGCGACCGTGCGGACAGAGTGATGCTCGCAGGGCGTTCTACTGACTCGCCCCGCAGGGTCCTACTCGTCAAGTGGCAGCCGCCGGCAGGCCAAGGTAGGAGTGCGCCAGGCGTGGAGTGGCGGAACAGTGATTCGCGGTGAGCGAAGCATGTTACGCTACGACGCGGTCTGGCGTACGCCTACCTTGTTAATGAACAAATGAATTTTAAGTGTTAGATTATTGGCTAAGCGATAGCTAAGCCCTTACCCGACTACAGCAAAAATGTTTTGTCTGTCTGTTTGTCCGCGCCATTCCTCGAGAACGGTTGGACGTTGAAAGCTCAAATTTGGACCAAATCTTTCTTGCATTATACCAGAGTCAACCTTCCCTCAGGGGCACCGCAGCCCAAGCAGTTTCTTAAATAATATTCACAAGTGGTCTACAATTTAAAATCCGCCGGTTGGGTTAAGACAGTATGCGCCATGCGCCTGTCAGGAAGGGGCGGATCAGTGAATCGAGTAGGTTACTCTCGGTTAGGTTAGGTTAGTGGAGGCCTGGGTAGGTTAGGTGCAGGCAGGTAAGGGTAGGTTAAAACTGGTTGAGCGGCATTGATAACGATAGGATGATGTAAGATTCGTTCGGAAGCCAGAACATGAGCGTGGTTGCGACAGTGCGGAGAGAAGAGAGTGACGCCGGCAGGGCGTCCTACTGACTGATTGGCCCCGCAGGGTCCTACTCGTCAGGTGACAGCCGGCGGCAGGCCAAGGTAGGCTTGCGCCGGGCGTGGAGTGGCGGAAAAGCGATTCGCGATGAGCGAAGCCTGTGACGCCCCGACGCGGTCTGGCGTACCCGTACCTTGTATTAACATGACTTTGGTACGCAGTCGTACTACAAAATAGCAAAATAATAAAAAAGATGTTTTGATTTGTCTTGGTCTTCGATACTACCCGTACATTGTTGAAAAGGGGGCATCATCATGGAAACAGTTTGAAACCGATACCACGAACGCTCGCGCAAGCTTCTTCGGCAGATCCGTGTCCCCGGGACACACCAAATTACAAAACAAGTAACACACAACCCGCGGCAAATGTGGTTTCTAAAACAGGGCACGCACAAACAAACAAATCCGTCGCTAGTGACTTGATGGTGATTTACTGTGTACAATTTTGTACATAATTATGTACGTTTTTTAACCTCCTTAATTGCGTACGAATTTATCAAAGACATATATAACGCCATCCCGACTGACTCACTCATGTAAATGTTTGGGTAGAAGGAGGCTAGATACAAACTTTTGAGATAGAATCGACCCCCCCTTAAATGACCTCAACACTCCAGAAAAATCGTCAAAACTAACCCTTGGGTGCTGCTGCAGGTGTCAGTGGCCTACATGATGCCTACATCATGCCATGCATGGCCTCAAACTGGACATAGAGAGATGCGGTTCGCGGCATTCGTCTGGACATCGCAGGGTGGTGAAGAAAAACTGATCAAACGAACCCCTACGGTGCTGCTGCAGGTGTCAGTGGCCTACATCATGTCATGCATGGCCTCAAACTGGAACGACGGCGGTAACTCGAGAAAAAATTGACATGGAGCGATGCGGTTCGCGGCATTCGGCAGGGCATCGCAGGGCGGTAAAGGAAAACTGACCAAACTAACCCCCTGGGTGCTGCTGCAGGTGTCAGTGGCCAACGTAATGCCATGCATGGCCTCAAACTGGAACGACGGCGGTAACTCAAGAACAAAATTGACATGGAGCGATGCAGTTCGCGGCATTCGGCAGGGCATCGCAGGCCGGTAAAGGAAAACTGACCAAACTAACCCCCTGGGTGCTGCTGCAGGTGTCAGTGGCCTACGTAATGCCATGCATGGCCTCAAACTGGAACGACGGCGGTAACTCAAGAACAAATTGACATGAAGCGATGCGGTTTGCGGCATTCGGCAGGGCATCGCAGGGCGGTAAAGGAAAACTGACCAAACTAACCCCCTGGGTGCTGCTGCAGGTGTCAGTGGCCTACGTAATGCCATGCATGGCCGCAAACGGGAACGAAGGCAGTAAACTCTAGATCCAAGTGACATAGAGATGAGGTTTCTGGCACTGCATAGGGCATCGCAAAAGGCTTGCGAATAACATGACTACGACGCCTACCGGTCCCTAGACCCCGCACCCCGTCCTCGAGCGCAAACTTCCATCATGCGAACGGAGAGGCCTAGTGACATGCGGTTTTCGGCATTGCGCTTGGCGAAGGCCGGCAATGTAAAGCGTGACTACTACGACTACCGGTCTCGAGACCCCGAACACCGTCCTCGAGCGCCAACTTACTTTCATATTTTGAGCGGAGAGGCCTAGCGACATTCGGTTTTCGTCGTTGCCCTTTGCGGAGGCCGGCAATGTAAATCATGGGCACTACGCCCACCGGTCTCGAGACCCCGCACCCCGTCCTCGCGAGCCAGCGTTTAACTCTTGAACGGAGTGGCCTGGCGACAAGCGGTTTTCGGCATCGAAAATGGAGCGCCCGCAGGGCGCTAAGAAAATGGTGGGCCCGCAGGGCCCACGTGGCGTGAGGGGACCTCGAGCGCAGCGAGAGGTCCCCTCACGCCCCTCAAGAGGGCCGAAGGCCCTCTAAACGAGCTTTCGAATGCGCGCGGAGCGCGCATGAGAATGCGAGTCCATAATTATGTACGAATTCATACATAATTCTGTATGAATTTGTACGCAAGGGTGTACGAATAGTTTTTGTACATACTTATGGATGCGTAAAAACGTACACAGGAAACGTACGAATTCGTATGTAATTATGTACAAAATTGTATTCAAGCCGAATTTGTGCATAATCATGTACGAAATTGTGCGTTATTATGCAGTAATTTGTACACAATGACTTGTGTACAAATATGTTTATCCATAATTACTTCCAAAAAAATTGTACCCAACACGTTACTGTGGTGTGACCACACGACGAGGCTGAATATTTGCATTCCATGCCAGACATTATGCGATAATAACTGATAGAGGATCCATGTGCGAGATCTTTGCTGTTATTTGTAGCACGGGTTTTGACGTAAAACTCGAGGAAAATGCTTCCGACTGGCCGCGCGCCGCTTAGTAGTAGTGATTGTTGCGCTGTTAGGTTGGCCCTACCCCATCGAGGGGGCCAACAACAACTAAAACAACAAGAAAGGCCCCGCTCGCTCTCATTCGAGAATACCCCCTCTGAGCTCGGCCGTGGGATGCGGCCCGGGCGGACAGCTGCATCTCGCCTGTCACCAACCAGGCGGTTGGCAACGCCTGACCCGACGGCGGATAAGATGCACCGTGCCGATTGGGCACGAGCGCGCATAGGCGCGGGCAGAATATCTGCATAGATACGCTGGGGGTATCAACATGGTTTGACGCACGCAGATCGCCGGGCCGGCCGCAGCGCGGCAGCCGAGCCGATTGGGTGGCCTACCCACACGGCGCGATACACTGTCGCAGCGCATGATGGAATGCGAGGCGGCGTTCTGACGATAACTGATTGAGATTATCACGAGATACATTGCCCCCAGCAGAGAGTGATTGACATCCCGGCTCGGTCCAGCCCGAAGGTATATAAGCGACCGCTCTAGGCGGACGAGTCAGTCTCTACATTACCTTACCTACGGCCGGTACCGCGAGCTACGGTTGGTCCCTTCGCCTGGAGTGCGTGTGTTAACGATACAGTGTTGTGCGTCACTACTTAGCCCCTACACACAATAACAGTGAAGTGAGAGTGCAACGAGAGTCACCAACATATAGTGACGTCACGACCCATACGGGTCATCGAGCACACTGCGGCCCAGCTACACCCCGACAGCGGCACTCAGTTGTGACACGCCCCATCCAGGCAGGAGACGCCGCCATCTCCTGATATGGCGTGGAATGCCCCCGCATTGTGCTTGCGCATATTCTTTGATTTAATTGTCAATTCGTCTGTGTGAATTCAGAACTAAAGTGAAGTGGCGTCACGTGCACAGCAGCGCAGCGACAAACAAATGAAAGATACGTTCCATCTGACGGCAGCTCTCATCAAGATTCTCCCTTCATGTTTTGTCTACGCCAAGGAAATCAGGTGTGGTCACTCTTGTGCTCTGAGGTGGTGCCCCTTCAAGTGTGATACACTCTTGAGGTTGAGCTCGCTTAAAATACTTCTATTTAATTTTTATTTAAAGGTTTTACAGGTGATGGTGCATATTGAATGGCCCTGTCCTTCTTTTCTCAGGAGATTTGGTGTGTAATTTTCTTCTACGGACAGGATTTGATATGTGATTCGGATTGATTATTGGACTATGATTGGTTTCTTTTTTTTCTGTTCCATTTTGTTTAAGGTGATGCCTCCTTAAGTTAGCCCAGGATTCTAAGGTTTTTACCTGGAAAAAAATTCTGGAGAAATTCGAACTAGCGTTTCTGATAGATCTCGATGCGCTGAGTACGAAGATTTTTTGTCTACCGCGCTAGCCCTTGAGCGTTTCGAGATATTTAACGTTAAAAATTTTTTGAACGCCTTCCGCTTTTAACCTTGTTTTTATTCGTAGCTCCGATACTATACATCCTAGAATGATGAGGAAGGTGTCAAAATGATCGGAAAAGAACAGCGAATGCAACGCAATTGTTCCGATTGGGATTTGAGGATATCTGCCAGTTCAAATTCGGTGCGGAATGCGAATGTCAAAATTTCGCGTTTACCACTTTTGTGTTATACTCGCCGTATCTTTGGAATGAGCAGTTATAATGGAAATTGGGCTTCTACAAACGCTGTTCCCCCATTCATTCTGAGTGTGTCGGTATATTCTCCTTGTCAACAAGCGTTATGGTTCGTCAGATATTCGACCTGGAAAATACCAGTGCAGGGCTCCGCCGCCGCTCCGGGCGACGCTCCGCCGGCGGCACCGCTGGCCCCCCACCACCTCCCACGCCCGGACCAGCGCGGCCGCATCCCAACTGCGGTGCTCTCTCTCTTTCCCTCCCGGCTGAAGAACAAGGAGAGACGAGCTCTGCGCGTTTCGGAGCGGACTCTTTCCTCTCGGGGAGGGACGCGCCGCACTACGGCGCTACCAGGGCAAATCCCGCGTATTCCATAAGAGATATCGTTACCGTGAAAACGGTATTGGAACCGGCATGGTCTAAACTGCAATTGATCAAAATTCTAGCCTTCTCAATAAAAAATTATGTGGTGCATGCCCCAAAACGTGTTAAATTCACAAATATAATATTTTTTAAAGAAAAATCCCAAATTAGTGTACCATTTTAACAATATGATAGGATGCGCTATGTCACAGGCTTTCCATTAATGCCTTTAGATTTGCCATAGGTGCAATGGTTCAAAAGTTAGAAAGCAAATTGAGCGGTGTAATGCGTCTGCCAGACAGGGCGCGCGGCGTCGCCGCTGGGCCCCATAAGTGTTTGGCTAACGGCATAGGCTACACCCGACCAGGTGGAGATTGTAGTGTAAATTCTCAGCTTCGTGACGCTGTGCTCGGAATTTTGATTGCGATTATTACACTGCGATCTAGAGCCCCGAGAAGTCAACGATCATTCCCGCCCGGCCGCGCCCGCCTCGCAGCGGCCCCGGTACCCTGCGCAGCGGCAGTTAAGATCCTCCTACTCAATGGTTTCTAATTTTAAATGGTGGTTGTAAGCGAGGCGACTGTAGGGTAAATTGTCAGCTTCATGTTGCCGTGTTTAGAGTTTTAATGCGACACTTGTACACCAATCTAGAGCCCCAGGAAGTCAACGAACAACCCCGGTCGGCCAGGCTCGCCTCACAGTGGCCAGCGCCGCTGGTTCCACGGAGACTTCTCGAGGCTCTAGATTGTTCTACAAGTGTCGCATGAAAGCCTGAACTTCGTGAGGGAGTAGTTAAAAGTTCAAACTTAGGATCAGTACGTTAAAAAAAAATTAGGTACCGCTCTGTGATACTTAAAAACGACAGAGACTTTGCGCTACAATATCTTTGTTCCCAGGACACGGAAAAATGTTCGGGCTCCAAGGTGACGTAGCGACAACCTTCCTCTGCTCAAACATGTTTGTCTGCGCTCAGTGAGTTGAACGGTGCGGACCCCACGACCGGAACGCCAGACCTCTGCACAGCTTGATCTGGGTAATTTTCGGTTTGGCGCAAAAGCGAGAGGCAGGATTGCAGCGACCAAACTATGGCACGCCCCCGCACTGCCGCTCCTCCCCCCCTCTGGCCCTACGCATGCCCATTGGGGGAGGACACCGACCCACTGAGAATCAATTGGCAATAAACATCGCTTAATTTTGGGCGAGGCAGCTTTATCGCCAGATTTTGAGCAATAAATATTTTGTGACCCAAATTTGGGCGACAAATGACTTGTCGCCCAAAATTGAGCGACAATCACCAGCCAAACAATGTGGCCCAGCACTCATCGCCCAAAATAGAGCGATGATCACTTATCGCCAAAAATTAAGCCCAAATTCATATGTTGTGAAGTATTGCCTCCCCGGCTAAATAGAGCAGAATGATAATGCTGTTTGAACCAAGATTCAGTACACCTAAAGTTCAACAGTGATAAAATGAATTGACAGCATCACTGGAACTGCTTGTTTACATGGTGAAGAAAAGTGTGGTGAAGGCATCTCATACACTTTCTTTCAGATGAAGCAGACAGGGTGAAACAGAATTTCTAACCTGATGCATGAGATGTCACAGACTGGCACTCGTCTATTCCGGTGCACGTCGTTACTCAATCTTCAACACAAGTTCACACAACCAGGCTGTCCTGCTGGAATCAGGATAAAATCCATCCAGCCCTGGAGAGAGTTGACAGCCTTCACACAGCACTCGCGCAAACGGGCCCGAACTGAGGTCTGACATTAATAGCATCGCACTCAGAGTCAATGAACTGACCAAGCCCGGCGGCACTGTCGATAGATGCAGTGCAACGCACATGTCAAGTTAAAATTTCGAAGCTAAAAAGCGATTTTGAACCACACATAACAATCGTTTCGCCGCGTTCTGTTGTTGTTTTCGCTTCGGCCCGCATCTGTGGATAATTCCCCACCCCCACCCCCCACCCCGTCTGCGACTGCGAATAAGATGTGCGGAGGGGGAGGGGTGGAGGGGAGGGAGGCACCCGTAAAGAGTGCGGTTTCTTCCAGCAACGGTGTGAAGCGGCGAACGGCGTTAAAATCTACTGTACTCGTCGAATCATGTCTCGCGCACCGTAGCTGCCAAGTTTAAAGTCATACGCCCCGTGCTTGAGGCGCCGTCTAAGACTTTTAGTATTGCAATTCCACCGAAACTCCCTCGGGTCCATAACCCTGCTGTCTGTCTGACCATTCATGTTTACATGCATTTATTTTCTACTGTAGAGGCAACAGACGTACTTGGCCCACTTTCAAACTCTTACCGTTTGCTTTCAAATTAAAATCTTTGTCCAGTTGTCAATCTCAAACTGTTGTTGTCAGTTGTCAGTGTCCAATGCTTTTTCTGTTTGTTTTGGCTTGCTAGTGATGTGAATTGTTGATAGTGCTGCTCAGCTTCCCTGGCTAATGCCTTTCTGCTTGTCAGGTCCTACGATAACATATTGCTGCTGTGAGTTGCTGTGAGTCCTCTGCTGCTGCTTTCCTTTTTGTGGTGGTGTTTGCGGTTTATAGCTGCCATCTCATCCTTTCCCGTGCCCCGTCCCTGTCAGCCGGCCTTTGTCTGCTGCCTAATTACAAGTGAGTATGAATATTTCCTTACTGTTCCTGTTGGATCTTTTTCTCCTAAATTGTCTTTGAGAAGACAAGGAGATGAAAGTAAGTGACTTTGTTCTCGCTGCTCTCAGGACATGGTACACCAATGAAGATGTTCGACGTTTGCTCTGTCATTGCCGCTACAAGTCAAAGAACAAACATGACTCGTATCTTGCAGGTAAAGGAGTGACTGAAATATTAGTGTTTTCAAGTGCCAATTTGGTAGCAGAGCCTGGTGTAGTCATCATCTTGTGTATTTTTCTCTCTTTCAGGGAATGAAAGCCAATACTAGTATTTTAATCAGAACAAGCACTCAACAACCCTTCCCGTCTTCCCTTGGTGTGGATGAGAAGAAAAAGAAGTAAAAAATGCTTTTGCCTACAGCTCAAAACTTTTTATGAACTGCTGAGTTTATCTGCATTCATAATTAATAGATGATGACTGATAATTTTTATTTAAATTTAGAAGATTGTACATTATTAATGCCTTTCTTAAGTGTAAATAAAACAGACTTGAAAGCTAATTTTTTGTTAATAAAATTGGTAAATTACTGTACTCCTGTTTTGGTCGCTGCTTCTTTGTTTGCTCAGGATGCAGGATGCAGGGACAGCTGCAGTAGACTGCGATCCTAATAAATCAGTACTAGAAGGATAACATTGTTAGAATGTGCACATTTTAAAATTCTTAAATCACTGAATTAAATTTGAACTGACCTTAGATGCCAGGTAGCTTTTACAAGGTAACAGAATGTAGTTGGCTCCTACTTCTCTTATAAATGGAATGTGGTGGTGGTAACTCAAATCAGATACCAATAGGACACCCAACCTTTCAATATGGTGAACTTTATACGCATTAAGTCTTACATCATATGTTTCAGTTTGAAGTTTGGCATAAACAAATACCTCTTTCTCATTAATATTGTAGATAGCCACCACCTCACCACAAATCGGTACATTGTTCACAAATTTCACTACAACTGCACTTTCTTTTCTGTAGTGCACACCATGTTGAAATACAAAATTCAGTTGGTGAATTTTGTCAGATGTGTGCAAATTAAATTTCTTAGTGAGAATATCTTGGTGTACACAATCTTTAAGCTGCACTTCTCTTTTAGCACCGCAGTGATTACTGGTTTTTAAGTATGGCGATACCTCAGGTAATTGAGTACATAACATAATGAGACTGCATTGTTTTTCCTGATGCCTTGATGAGAAAGAGTGGTAAATATTGACAAAGTTGTGAATAAGTCTTCCAATTCGCTTGAAATAAGCGTGCTTTCCTTCGAATCTGTAACAAGAGGTCAAAGAAAATTAATAATACACACCAACGCAGCTATTACACATCAGATTTTTTTTTTTCAAATTTGGTTTTGAAGAAACACTTAACCTGAAGCACCAATGCTGACGCAGTGGACCAAAGAGTAGGATTTGAGTTGGGAAGTGAATTTCATAGTGCAGTTTGGGTACTTCAGTACCCGGGTAAAGGTTTAGGAACCTTGAATGATGAGCTGCTATCATCCTTCCTAATTTGTTTATGTCTTCCAGAGAGAACTCTGAAGACATTTCGAAATCCAGCAAGTTCAGCCTGAGAATGAAGCAGTCAAGATTCGCTTTATCACAGACACTTTCCATCTTGCCTGTAACACTACACTTCTTAAGCAATGCAAAGGGCATTATATAGGCCAGTGCCAGTGTCTCAGAAGCAGACTGACGAAGTTTGTTTTTGTCTAGATGAGACTGTTCGATAGGAGCAGGTTTATTTACACCAAAGTATTTTACCAGCTCAGCAACTCTGTAATTGACGTCTTTGAGCGTGATCAATTTCTTGCCCAGAACATGCTTTAACAAGCACACCAGTTCCAGCTTCAATGTTCCCAGGATCACGTCATGCATGAGATCTTGGGGGAGACATTTGGTAACATCACAGTGTGGGATGTCCATCATAACACTTCGGCTGTTGACACCATGTTCAATAGATGGATTTGCTCTGCTTTGCCGTTCTCGTGAAGGTAGCTTCTCATATTCCTCCACCTCACGCACTTGCATCTCATGCATTTCCTTGGATCTGCGGATAAAATCTTTCTCTTGAAAGGATTTCGTTAAATCTGCAGTTGTGACAGTGCACTGCCGGCAAGGATGCTTGGCAAAGTGAGACTCTTTGAAGCCTCCAAAGTTGGCGGAGGCAGGATTGTCACCACAATGCAACAAAAGGATACCATGAAACACTCTTTTATGGCCCATAACATTGAATGTAACTCCTTCTTCACTTGCTAACTGTTGCATTCCACTTTTAAAATCTGTTAAAAATACCCGCAGTCCATACTTTTTCATCAGTTCCTTCTTCAGGCAAGCCAAGAGGTGAATTGCCCGATTAGTGGATCTCAGCTCAGGGTACAAGTTGAGCAAGCACCAATAAACAAATGTAACAGACACATCCTGGCTGCTGGCTGTATCTGTGCACTGGCAATCATCATCATAAGTCCCGATGGCCAAGGTGTTAGGATATTTCTTTACAATTGGGTTATTTTTATACATGTAGCCATCAAGTGGACCTTCAAAATATCCTTCCTTGCTCGGTCTTGGGTTGTCGATGCAGCTCAAGACTTCTGGACAATTCAAGAGGCATTCCAACATAGATAAAAATGGCACATAGTATCCTGTTTCCACAGGTATTGACCTCACCACACTTCCAACCAACACATCATTTGTGCTGACATGGACTGGTTTGGGAGACACTAGGGTGTTCTTGTGTGAAACAAATTTAGACAGCTCAGTTGGGGTGTGCACACCCTCGAATACAGAGTTGCCCTCAAGTTTTGTGAGAACATCACACACTTCATCTACGGAGAGTATGAAGGTGGACCCCAACACTTTGAATTTACTCTGGAAACCAACAGAAAGTAACATAAAAGTTGTACAAGGTCGGTTGAAGTTGACATACATTATTGATACTGATTCCTGTACCATACCTTGATAATCTCGAGCAAAATATTAAAAAGCTCATCAACTCCATTGGTCACCAAGTTGAAGACCTTCTTGGTGGAATAGCACTCGTCCTTCAGTTTAATTAACAACTCTGCAGCCCGCAGCTGCAGCTTATGTCCTAGACTCGCCAGATCTGTAATTTTAGTTAAGTTATAATCCTTGCAGAGAAGATAACTGTAAACCAAACTAAAACATAATCCATAACAAATCACCATCAATATCCAATGCCTCCATGTTTATCTAAAGTGGAATGCTGATTCGAACATTGAACCAGCACTAGTAAACTGTCTTGCGACTGGAGTTGCAGCACAGAAGTTGACAGGACGTACTTAGAACGAGCTAGGCGACAAACACAAGCCAGTTCGCGCAGGAGCAGAAAACACAAGAACCAATTAATTGAAAACCAATTGATAACAAGTTTTAGCCGTCTGTTCTTCTGTCGTCTGTCAACGCGCCGCACCGCCCTTTCCCCCGCTCGAACAGTTCTAAATATTGCGGACGTCACGTGTGACAGTGGTGCCAATGGAGAAGCGGAAATCTTGACACCATCGCCGAACATTTTTATTATTATTGCAATTTGAAGCTATTGCTCACACAAATAAAATGACGACAAAACCATATAACTTAACATTCTGCGCTGTGAACCACCAAACCAAGTAAACTAATTTATCAACTGTTGGTACCACGAATTGGCGGGTGAATTCTGTTTCTGTTTCATGTCGGAGCAACCTTGTATGAGCCAGCACGAAGATGTCACATCGGTGTATTGTGTCGGTCGAAAATAGGAAATTTAGCCTGCCCATCGACCAACTGGACGTGTGCTCTCTACGGCAGAAGCTTTTGAACGTGTCTGAAAAGGACCCAGTGTTAAAAAACCGTATAAAAAAGTTTTCGCCTTTGTTTTACCCCACCGATGGGGACGACCTAGAGTTGATGCCTTGGGACGAGCTTACAGAGGGACAACATGTCACAGTGCGGTGGGGACCGCTCGAATTAGAGGAGGTATGAGCAAATGTGCTTTCGAACGCATCTCTCTTGATCCGGTGTGGTTTAATTTTGGACAGGGCAGCAGGGAGCTTGAATCAGGCGCCCTAAAGAGTTTCTTGGCGCGGCGCGGCACGTCCCGGCTCCGCCCGGGTGCCGCCATTGGGTGCAGCCCGCGGCAAAGGGTTGACAAGCTCGGCCGTGCCGTGCCGTACCGCACCAAAAGTCTCATAAGATGCCATATTGTGTGCATTCCCTGTGACTGTACCTTCTGCACTTCTCACAAGGTCTATGTATCTATGTTCGGAGGAATAGACTGACTCACCTTTAAGTTTTGGCTTGACAGAAACACCTAAGTGCACTGATTCACTTCTGCTCTACAAATATAGTTTCATGTTTTAACTTTAATAATAAGGAAAGAAAAATTCTTATTGTTTCAGGATACTGGCGTAAATGATCCAACTACTGATCAGGAGTCTCAGCATGTATGTTCTCAAAGTTCCTCGTCAACGTAAGTCAAGAAATGGCTCTGCAGGAGAAAAATCACAGACCTTTAATTAAACAAAACAAGCCCAGAATGGCTTAATCTAAAGGATCTTTGCACGAGTTTTTTTCTTGTCCCTTGTTTCTTTCTTTTGTTATATTCAGGGATGATTTTAAAGGATATTTTAATGACATAATTTATTTTTTATAGATTGCTGAAGTTACTTGGAAATCTTTGCTTGTTACAGGAGTGATGATGCCAAAGGGTTCCAGGAGCCACAATTGGAGTCACTGCTAGACAGCAGTGACACCGATTACCTCAATATGGTGGATAATAACATTAATGAGAGGAACGCCTTGATGGCAACCATTTATCCCCGCAAGCCAGACCCAGTATGTAAATGGGCGACCTGTTGCCCGTAACAAGTAAGAGGTTTCCATATTGTAACAACTAATCGTACTCCTGTTTTTTCCTCATCTCTGCAGCCACCAAGGCCAAAACCAAAGAAAACTGTGGCAGTGGCAAGTCAGGTATCTAACTAACAATCTTTATTTGTACTCATATGTACTCAACAATGTTTCAATGAGTTTATTTCAATGCAGGAACCCTTGAGAAGATCATCTAGGGTAAGAAAAGTCATCCATGACAGTGACCAAGAGAATGAAGATGATAATTTTATGAGTTTTGAGGAGACACATGAGGTAAGCTCAATTTTATTGACTAAATCCAAATTTTATTTACTTTTGCATGTTCTATTACAACAAAAATAACGGCATCCAACATTGCACAGGAAAGTGTAGCAGACCTGGAGGTGCAGCCAAGCCCGAACAGAAGAAAACATACATTGTCTGAGTCAAGCAGCAGCAGCGTTGAGGCTAACAAGGTAAAAATTACATAATATCATTTTTTTCACACACCTTGCTGTTCAGTTAAATATACAACTTTTCTTACAACATTTACACAATATTTCAACAGGAAAATGATGCTTCAGCACAGAACAGAAGAGTTTCCAGTGAGGGGAAAAAAATTCCAAAGCAAAGGCATGAGTACAGGAAGGCAGAAAAGGTACTTAGGCTCTACTTCTGAAATGACATACGGTCACTTTAATCTCTGAAAGTACCCTGTTAATCACAAACATTAAAAGAAACTCAATCAAAATAATGTAATACCATGTCTAAAATAAGTGTTTCTCTTTGCACAGAAAATAAGGACTATTGGTCAAACAATTTGCAGGGGCAATGCTTTAGTAAAATTTTCTGACCCAGTTAAAAATGCTCTTAAAAAAGGAGAGGCCAAAGTGGATGATGTTTTACCCGAAATAAGAAGACATATAGTGGAGAAGACAGGAGACACATACTTGAAAAAAAAAGAAATAGACTTGCTATGTTTGACAACGGTACAAAAATACAAAGTCCTCGCCGATCCAGATACCAAGTTTGGATTTGTAAGCCTCAAGCTTTCCTCACTAAACCTACCAAGCAGAGTGATGTGAAAGTCTAAATTAATTCATTTCATATTTCAGAGTCAACTAAAGAGATCCATCCAAAAGTCATTCAGCTCTCACAGATACAACAAAAGGAACAAGGCTGAATTTCCGAATAAAACACCAGGCACAGCAAGAGCGGCTACACCAGAAACAGGGCCAGAGTATGTATCACTCAATGCCACAGAAATGTTAATTATAAGATGCTGCTGTAATCTAACTTATTACATCATAATTCCAGGGTGGAGCCATCGTCAAGTGGTAGTATTCTTAGGACAGAGCTGCAGGCAGGAACTGCAAAGAAAGACAGGGCAAGGTGGCTCATCCGCAAGACCTATGAAGAAAGGCACAACGAAATCATGATGACGGACAACAAAATGGAAATTATAAATGCATATCCTCACTTGCGGAATACAGAATTGGTAAAATGGCATAATACTACAAAAAAGATACAAATTGAACCCATAATTTTGTGCTTATCTTATTCTGTCCTTAATTTTACAGTTAATCTATGAGTACCAACTTCTCATACAAATGAATGAGGATGTACTGGCTACAAACATCAAGAAACTCTTAAAAACATTCAGTGCCCATCTCCACACTCCACAGCACACAATAGACAACACACTGGAAATTCTTAGCTCTATTCAGAAAAAGTTGTTACCAAAGGCAGATATTAAAAAAAATATAAGAATGGCGATAACAGTAAAAGATGTATGTATCACATTCACGACTGCCCTGCGAATTACTTTAGGAATTTAGCATCACTAGTAGGCTTTTAAAATATTTTTTACAGGCTGCTGAAATTGACCGTCACTCACTTGATGCGGTCAACACAGAGCAGGCTCCCTGTGTGGTGACAACAGTCACCACAAACAGAGAAGGAAAACGGGTTTTGGCCACCTCAGTTTTACTTTAAAAGGATAAGGTAGTGACCACAATGAAAGACCCTAAAGTAGAACATGTGCTGCAGCAGCTAATGGCAGCCTATTTTGTACTTGATCTACAATACCCAAGGGCCTATGATAGCCTTCTCAGGGTTTTGGAACGCTTCATGCACGAAAAAGTGTCTGAGCAAACAAAGAAGCAGCGAGCGAAACAGGAGTATAGTAATTTTGTAAGGAGTCTCTAGTCAATCAATTAAATTCAGTGAAAATTAGCTTTCTAGTCTGTTTTATTTACACTTAAGAAAGGCATTAATAATGTACAATCTTCTAAATTTAAATAAAAATTATCAGTCATCATCTATAAATTATGAATGCAGATAAACTCAGCAGTTCATAAAAAGTTTTGAGCTGTAGGCAAAAGCATTTTTTACTTCTTTTTCTTCTCATCCACACCAAGGGAAGACGGGAAGGGTTGTTGAGTGCTTGTTCTGATTAAAATACTAGTATTGGCTTTCATTCCCTGAAAGAGAGAAAAATACACAAGATGATGACTACACCAGGCTCTGCTACCAAATTGGCACTTGAAAACACTAATATTTCAGTCACTCCTTTACCTGCAAGATACGAGTCATGTTTGTTCTTTGACTTGTAGCGGCAATGACAGAGCAAACGTCGAACATCTTCATTGGTGTACCATGTCCTGAGAGCAGCGAGAACAAAGTCACTTACTTTCATCTCCTTGTCTTCTCAAAGACAATTTAGGAGAAAAAGATCCAACAGGAACAGTAAGGAAATATTCATACTCACTTGTAATTAGGCAGCAGACAAAGGCCGGCTGACAGGGACGGGGCACGGGAAAGGATGAGATGGCAGCTATAAACCGCAAACACCACCACAAAAAGGAAAGCAGCAGCAGAGGACTCACAGCAACTCACAGCAGCAATATGTTATCGTAGGACCTGACAAGCAGAAAGGCATTAGCCAGGGAAGCTGAGCAGCACTATCAACAATTCACATCACTAGCAAGCCAAAACAAACAGAAAAAGCATTGGACACTGACAACTGACAACAACAGTTTGAGATTGACAACTGGACAAAGATTTTAATTTGAAAGCAAACGGTAAGAGTTTGAAAGTGGGCCAAGTACGTCTGTTGCCTCTACAGTAGAAAATAAATGCATGTAAACATGAATGGTCAGACAGACAGCAGGGTTATGGACCCGAGGGAGTTTCGGTGGAATTGCAATACTAAAAGTCTTAGACGGCGCCTCAAGCACGGGGCGTATGACTTTAAACTTGGCAGCTACGGTGCGCGAGACATGATTCGACGAGTACAGTAGATTTTAACGCCGTTCGCCGCTTCACACCGTTGCTGGAAGAAACCGCACTCTTTACGGGTGCCTCCCTCCCCTCCACCCCTCCCCCTCCGCACATCTTATTCGCAGTCGCAGACGGGGTGGGGGGTGGGGGTGGGGAATTATCCACAGATGCGGGCCGAAGCGAAAACAACAACAGAACGCGGCGAAACGATTGTTATGTGTGGTTCAAAATCGCTTTTTAGCTTCGAAATTT
Source organism: Megalurothrips usitatus (assembly GCA_026979955.1). Classification (NCBI taxonomy): domain Eukaryota; kingdom Metazoa; phylum Arthropoda; class Insecta; order Thysanoptera; family Thripidae; genus Megalurothrips; species Megalurothrips usitatus. The sequence continues at coordinate 9,779,379 of CM049607.1, forward strand.
TAACTTGACATGTGCGTTGCACTGCATCTATCGACAGTGCCGCCGGGCTTGGTCAGTTCATTGACTCTGAGTGCGATGCTATTAATGTCAGACCTCAGTTCGGGCCCGTTTGCGCGAGTGCTGTGTGAAGGCTGTCAACTCTCTCCAGGGCTGGATGGATTTTATCCTGATTCCAGCAGGACAGCCTGGTTGTGTGAACTTGTGTTGAAGATTGAGTAACGACGTGCACCGGAATAGACGAGTGCCAGTCTGTGACATCTCATGCATCAGGTTAGAAATTCTGTTTCACCCTGTCTGCTTCATCTGAAAGAAAGTGTATGAGATGCCTTCACCACACTTTTCTTCACCATGTAAACAAGCAGTTCCAGTGATGCTGTCAATTCATTTTATCACTGTTGAACTTTAGGTGTACTGAATCTTGGTTCAAACAGCATTATCATTCTGCTCTATTTAGCCGGGGAGGCAATACTTCACAACATATGAATTTGGGCTTAATTTTTGGCGATAAGTGATCATCGCTCTATTTTGGGCGATGAGTGCTGGGCCACATTGTTTGGCTGGTGATTGTCGCTCAATTTTGGGCGACAAACGACTGTCGCTCAATTCGTGGTGACAAATGCTGTATTACCCAAATTTGGGCGACAAGTGCATCATCGCCAATTTTTTGGCGATGTTTATCGCCAATTGATTCTCAGTGCCCGAGCGCTGCGTGTCGCCCCCCGCTGGGGCTGCGCCGGTCCCCCCATTGTACGGGCATGTATTGATGCCAGTGCAGTTTTTAGGCACGAAGTGAAACGGAGTTGCCTTATCGTCTGACCGGATTGGACTTTTTTTTCTTTTAAGCATTGCCCTTATGGCCCTCTAACAGAATTTTCTGAAACTATGCACATGGATGCAGGATACTTTTGCAGGGCACGCTGACGTGTTTTTACACTTTGAAAAAGCTTCCAAGTGGCCGAAAAATCGATTTAAAAGTCAGCTATCTCACTTCTTCTTATGGCGAAAGAAAGGGACACAACTATACGCGCCTCTATGGTCCACAGGCCCAATTGCTGTAGATCGATAACGAGGCAAAAAATCAAAAATCTGTCTGACAGAAATATCGAGGGTGACCGGGCAAGTACAGCGAACCAACTTTTAAAATTATAGAATGTAACATTTCGCGTAAAAACGCATTTGAAATTCAGCTATCTCACTCCACCCAATGGCAAAAGAAAGGGACAGAGCTACCCCTGCTCGGCTCGTCAGCTGGCTGCATCCGCTATTCCATCCTTTTCTAGACCACCACCAAATCTTCCGTCCTTCTTTTTTGTTGCGCAGCCCTTGCCGGGTACCCATTGTCGATGTGCCGAGCCGAGCCGGGGCCTGGCCGAGCCACGGCTACGAGAGCGGCGACTCAAGGCAGGCGGACCGTTTCGGTGGGACCCTACCCTCCCCTCTACCCTAGAGTACACACAACAAGCCAAGGGACCCGAGACTCAGAGCGAGGCGTGCATTGTCGGGCCGCCGGGCCAAGCCGGGCGGGGACAACACCTTGCAGGCCAGCGCTGGGCGGCCCGCGTATGAGAATAATGCGGTGCACTGACCGTTACTATAAAACTATAATTTTAAAACTGCCCCGTTCCATTACAAAACTAATACAAACCTTCAAATATCCTTTTTTAAAAAGCAAAATTAAATAAACTCATAAAACTTAAATAGGTGGTAACGTAACCAACCCAAACCCGTGCGAAACTCCGGGCCTACCAGTGTCTCACAGAGTGAGACAGTATCTACAAATCTACAAAATGCCCAATCATGTGCAAAACTTCGGGCCTACCAGTGTCCCACTTAGTGGGACAGTATTTTTAACATTTTGAATGGCGCGGCGGACGGGTACTACGGTTTATACATATGAAAGCCCACTTCATGACGAGCAGAATGGCGCTCGACAGTTATCTCTAGCTCACCCCGTTCGGAAGTTAGAGAAATTCCGGTATCGTCGAACTATGCACAAAAAAAAATATAATTTACGAACGGAGCGAAGTACGATCGTCTGTCAAAGAACGTTCTGTCTGTCTCGAGAAGCCTAGAAAAATGAACAACTGGTACGCCGTGTTAGAATATTTGTTTAAAATGTTCATTTTGCAGTGAGAAGTTTAAATGGCAGGCTGCCAGCGGGGGGTGCGCGCCGGGCACCGGCCGAGGCATGTGGGCCCAGGCGGGACTTGGCGAGACAAAAGGCACAGTGGAGCAGGCGGTGTGGGGGAGGGCCGGCTGCCGGGGGCTCGGTATACTTCATTCCAAAGGTGCCCAGCGCGCACTGTTGAGAGTGTTCATAAAGCGCTGTGCAGAGGTCTGGCGTTCCGGTCGTGGCGTCCGCACCGTTCAACGCACTGAAAGCAGACAAACATGTCTGAACAGAAGACGGTTGTCGCTACGTCACCTTGGAGCCCGAATATTTTTCCGTGCCCGGGGAGATGAGCTATTGTAGCTCAAAGTCTCGGTCGTTTTTAGGTATGTCAGAGTGGTTTAAAAAATTATTCCAACCTACCGATATTTAGATTGAACCTTTAACTACTCCCTCAAGAAGTTTGAAGTCGATACCTCGAACAGTTTGGCTGTGGCGATCGTTAGAAGACAACTCAAAATCGGCCCGCAGAGGCCGCCAACAGCAGTGGTCCTCTTTCCTCTTAAGGTTGAGCTCCCTTTCTGGCTTGCATTTTGTTTTTGATTGAACGGCACTTGTCATGTAAAACATTTGTCATGCTACACTTAGCATTGTCCCGCTGACAGTAAGTGTGTTATTTTGTTTTTAATTTGACGGCTTTGGAGGTTATGGCACAGATGGAACTGTCCTGCTGTTTTTCCCCAGATGGTTTATGTAATAATGAGGTGACGCTCTCTCACTCTGGTTTGACAGTCTTGAGATTGAGCTCTCTCGCATGTTTTTGCTTGCTGGCTTGAATCTTGCTTGTGATTTGAATGCTTTTCTAATTATGTGAAATTGTAAGTATGGTGCTTTGACTGCTTCTCCTGACGGGATGTGATTGGATTGATTATTGGACTATGCTTTTTTTTGTAATTTGGATTGATTATTGGACTATGCTTTTTTTTTTGTAATTTGGATTGATGGGATGCATTAAACTGAGCGCCACTGAAACTGAGCGCCACGTAAACTGAGCGCCGTCTTCGACATATTTTGCTCCTTAAACTGAGCGCCGGTGAAACTGAGCGCCGCCTGTGGCAAGGGTCGTGTTGAAACTGAGCGCCACGGAAACTGAGCGCTACTTAAACTAAGCGCCGCTGGAGCAGCGCGCCGCTTCGCGGCGGAGCAGCGGGCTCCGTAGCTCCGCCCACGCTACCCCCACCACCGTGTGCGGGCGTACCGGCGGGGGCGCGCGTAGAGCGGTGCGAGGCTACTGGCGATGGGTATGAGAACATCAGCGTTCTTACCGGCGCAGTGCGTGGGACCGGCTGCATCGCTGTCGGCTTAGCGCCTTGCGTGCGCAGCAGACCTGCATTTTCTTCATTGCCTGCCGTCTGCGCTCGGAAGCTCTTGTGCTTCCTATCGGCTCTAGCCGCTAACGTTATATTGATTTAACAAAAAAAAAATCCGTTATATTAACCATGTTCTTTTCTTTTTGGGGGGGGGGGGACTGAATGCCAGTCGGGTAATAAATTAGTTCCTTGGACCAAATACTTTTTTCGATTGGATAAACATCCAAGTTAAATTAACCAATTTGTAGTCGATTTAATATAAATTATTTGGCCTTTTGGAGACAATTTTATCTTTTTATGGTCGGGCTCTCATCGCTGAACACGAGCGAGCTCGTCAAAGTTACTTCGGGGTTGGGTGGTGGGGAGCGCACGGAGCGCGGGCGGCAGAGCACCATGACGTGCTGGAGCCGTGCATGTAGGCCACCCAGTGCGCGCAATGCACCATTTGGTTGCCTACCTACTAGGCGCTGGGGCCATTTCGCATCGAGCTCTCAGCCGTACTGGCGGCAGTTCGGTCCGCCCCACGGAGCCGCCTCGGCTTTGTCTGTGTGTCCTCTTTCTATACTCGTCTCGCCGGCTAGATCGTCACCAAATCCAGGCAGCCAGCACAACAGATGTTGTGAATATAATTAAAACCATCGTCTGCACTCAAAAATTATGAAGATTAATTGCCATGAGATCTTTATCGAGTTTTCCGGTTTTTCCAGTTGTTGCAGGGTAGAGTTTCTAAGAACCGGCACACACATGTTTGTACCCCTGCAGGGGCAGACAAGGTGACGACACGAGGAGCGCGTAACCTTTCCTTTCTAGTTTTTTTACATTTTCGGTCCATTAAAGCCATTGTTCCGGGTCGCCGCAGTCATTTTCGGAACCCCTGAGGCCGCCGCTACCCACCCAGAGAAATTTTGAATTAATTTTACTCATATCTTGGAATATGCCCCCACCCCCTCCAAAATTAAGGCTTTTGTTCGGGAGGGTTGAAATTTGCTAAGCGACAGCTAGATGCCTCGGAAAGCCATGCGGGGATATAGGAACCTTTTTCGTACGATTTTTGTTTTCCAGTTATGGTTTCATCAATTTAGAGGATCAATCTTGTTCTTTGTGGCCTTGCTGGTGGACGATTTCAAAAAAATCTGTTTGAATTTAGCATATTTGAGATTCTTGCCGTCAGTTTCTTAAATCAAGCTTGCGCGTTTAGAACAATGCTTGAATCAAACACCGAGCTAAATGCGTAAGCTTGATTCAAGAAACTGACGGCGAGAATCTCAAATATGCTAAATTCAAACAGATTTTTTTTTTGAGTATGAAGAGCACACCTCGAAGGGTGGTCTGAAACGTGGTCTGGATGTCGTCCTAACCGTTCAGACTACATTCACACGCGTTCCATACCGTATTCACTCGAGGTTTTTACCCGGGGATGCCAGCACGTCCCCTTCCATTTAGGCATTGCATGCAATGCAGCGTCTTGGCCGCAATAGCTGGTAACCTCCCTCCCTTCCCTTCTCTTTTTACGATGACGAGCACGACATCAGTTTACATAATTTTTCGCGAAAGTTGAAATACTGTTAAAAATGAAATAGTAAACCAGAGGTGCTATTGAAAATCGAAAGAGCGCAGTGGAAAGAGGAGTGAAGCGCGATTAAAATGAGACATTGTGCAGCTCCGTACCTCGATCGGCCTCAATGTTATTCGCGTTTGAATGTTTAATGGGCATTTTAGCATTACGGGGGCTGCCTACCCGTCCAGGGCGCCGGTAATAAAATCGACTGGCGTTACCCTAAGATATGGTTCTAATGAGCCGAAAAAAATCCTGATGGTGTAGGAACATGTCCTGCAGACTATGTCACATGCGCCAGATCCATACCGGTGCATAGTACGGTATGAGAAATAACGCACCGCGTCTACACTGGTTTTTAGGAACTTTGAGGTCCTGGCTGGACCGTGAGATATCATTTTAAGGTGGTACGACCCGACGCCAACTCCGAGCATGGGACTAGAGTCTCTGAAAGAGTATCCTCAAAAGTCGTCTGGGCAATACCCCCCGACAGTTTTTGTTCAGCCGTTTCCCGTAGGATAGCGCCACTGTGCTGCAGAATTTTACAGTCCGTCCATCCTAACAATGGTCCCTCGGCCATACCTTCGGCTTGTGGCACAGAGAGGCACACTTCGGCTGCAGCGAGTATGTCCTACTTCGGTGCGGTGACCGGGCCCCCGGCGGACCCCCCGCCCCGCGCCTCCTCCCCCCGGCCATAAAGCAATTACACGGAACCGCATCGGTGCTGTGTCAACAGACTCCGGGTCTCCGGCCCAGCACGCACATTTGGCAGGCTATTGTTCTCACAGGTGCGGCGCCCGAGTCCACATTCGAACTATTTTTTTGAACGTTCGGATGCGTTCAGTGGTAGGATCAACGCAGAGATCACATTTCAATGAAGAAAATGGTATTTAGCTGAAGTCTGTACGTTCAACCGTTCGGAAGCTAGTGTTTGGTCCGCCGGCGAAGGCGCGGCGCGGCGGCATTGAGGCGCTGCCCGTAACGGGACTCTTTTCTCAAGCCGACTCTCATATCACAATTTTTTAAATTTTGTCTCGAGGATGAAAACGACTAGACCAGACCTTCTAACGCACTACTGTCGTGTGGAATGGTAGTTTGAACGG
>CM049607.1:9786016-9831697 GCA_026979955.1 Megalurothrips usitatus
TGGAAAGTAGGCAGACGGACCCAGAAAATGTAGGCAGACCTTTTTCGGCGCCTGCAAAGTAGGCAGATGGACCCCTGAAATGCAGGCAGTCCGACCCCCCCAGAGGTAGGCAGCACGAATTTTCGGTCGCCTCCCCTGAGAGGTAGGCAGTCCGACCCCTGAAAGGTAGACAGGCCGACCCCTAGAGGTAGGCAGCACGAATTTTCGGTCCCCTCCCCTGAGAGGTAGGCAGGCCGACCCCTGAAAGATAGGCAGAGCGGAACCTTGGGGGGCTGCCCCTGGAAGGTAGATAGCCCGGTATCTATAGCCAGTTATACTACTGGCGGGGTAGGGTAGTGTGGGAGTTGGGCTAGCTGGACCTAGCCCTCACCCACTAAAAAGAAAACCCTGTTTAATTCTTGATGATGGCAATGTTGCCTAGCGGGTACTTAAGGCGACCCGCGGGTCGTGGAATAAACATGGATGAAACTTCCATGTTGGGGTGATCGAGATGAGAGTTGATGAACTTGGTGGTGATGTTGTCGGCTTGCTCGATAAATGAGATCGGTGTAATTTGGGCAAGAACTTCGTTAGCGGTGCCAGCTGGTAATTGGGCGATTCTTCTCAGGGTCTTCCTCTCCTGCTGTTCGATCTTCGTCTGAAGGTAACGTGCTATGGTATTCCACGCCGGGAGTCCATACGTTTGTATGGGTGAGATGAGGGCTTTATACAGGGTGATTTTGGTGTCTAGTTTGACTAGATTGCTATTGAATATGGGGTAGAGTTGAGCTGTTCTGGTGGTGATTTTCTTGATGGTGGCGATGACGTGAGGTTTGAAGGTGTCGTGGTGAGGGGTCGGTGAGCTAATGGTGTTAATGGTGAATCCAGGGGGGGCGGCGTTGGTGAGGCGGCCGTCCAAGGTAGAGGGGTGCTTATAGGCCTGCGCAGGTATCCGTGTGGCATTAGCTGGCTTATAAATCGTTAATCGGGTTTTGGATAGCGTGGTTTGCAGCCTCTTCCCGTAGGTATTATCGGACCTGTCGCCCCATTTAGTATTGGTAGCGTTCAGATCTCCTAGGATGTATATAGGTTTGTCTATTCGGGTGAGACTTTTAAAATCGGCGGCTTTCAGGGCTTTTGGTGGAAAATATGCCGAGGTTATGTATGTATCGTTTAGTAGGATGGTAGCAGTTTCAGCGTTACTGATTTTAGTGGGCGCTGCTTTGGGTCCGATTTCTTTTTTTGCCAGGATGGCCGTCCCCCCGCCATGTCCAGTGGCATTTGCTCTGTCTTGTCTGAATAGAAGGTAGCCTGGTGGTGGATCGTAGGTTCTGCGAGCGCTGAGCTTCGTTTCCTGCAGGCAGATGTCTGGTTTGTGCCTTGCAACTAGAAGTTCTATTTCGTTTACCCTATATTTGATCCCGTTGATGTTCCATGATATGACTATGAAAATACGTTCCTTAGTCCGCCGAGAGCCACTCGGATTTCATCAACTATTTGCTTCACGATATCTTTCAGTGGATTAATCGCCTCTTGTATGAGGGATTTTAATGTTTCCTTGAGCATGGCACCGATGGCTCCTGATGGTGATGGGTCCTGTGCGGTTGATGGGTCCTGTGCGGTTGGTTCTTGAGGTGTGGATCTAGGGGCAGGTGGAGTCCTAGGAGCGGGATCTTGTTTTGGTGGCTCATTTTGAGCGGTGTTGTTATTCTCTTTTGTTTTCTTCCAGGCATTTGAGGCTGGTGGCGGCGCACCCCGGTATTTTGTAGTGGTGGTTGGCTCATTACTTGTTATTCTCTTGAATTGTCTTTGGTATGCGGGGCACTCGCTGTAGTTTACAGCGTGAGCTCCTCCGCAATTGTTGCATTTGGCTTCTTCAGTAAAGCAGGACTTATATGAATGATTGCTGCTACAGTATCCGCAAGTAGGGTTTGTAACAAAACAATAGTTAGCGGTGTGCCCAAAGCGGCAGCAGTTCATACAAATTACAACCTTTTTTTTGTGGGCTGGTTCAACTGTAACTCTAACATTACCTAGTGTTTTAATTTTGAGAAAGTCTCTTTTACTGTTTAAGATGGATATGGCGACCTGGTCATAGGGTTGCCTGCTTTTCTTAGAGACAAAGCGGTAAAATGAACCTTCTTTCGGGAGGAACCCTTCTGTCAGCAGGTGAGCAGTGAGGTCAGTTTCATCAAAGGCTTCCGGGTAGTTTTTGATGACATATCTTTTGTGGTCCAGAGGGGTGTCACTATGAGTCCAGAAAGGGATTTTTCTGGTTTTCAGGTATTCCTGGATTGCCAAGTTGTCCTTCCCGGTTTTGGGTAAGATATTGAGCTTTCTGTCGTAAGTGGTGGCTGTAAATTTACGTCGAACCGAGCGGTGAGAAGTCTGTGGATAGTGGGGAAGTCCTTAATCCCTGGCAGGGAGAGCCTGGGAGTAAGGGTTCCTGGTGGCGGCGGAGTGCTTAGCTCTGGGTCCCGTGTCGGATGTGACTGGGAAGGCGGCTGTGAGAGGCGCTCATGATCTGAGATGGTTAGTTCCCATTCCTCATCGGTGCTGCTAGTTTGCATGTGTTCTCTCTCGTATTGTTCCCTCTCCTGACGCAGGTGTCGCAGCCGTTGTGCGGGTGGTGTTTCCTCATCGGTGGGTCCGGACGAGTCACTGTCGCTGCTGGTGTTGGAGCGGCTAGTTTGTTTTCTGATCTTGCGTTGTTGTTTTGAATTACTCTCCTTTGATGCCTTTCTTTTTGCAGAAGGTCCAGCATCGCAGTCCATGGGGGAGGATTCCAGGAGCTCGGGCGGGATGAGTTGGATTTCAGCAGCGGCTGAGGTAGGCATACAGATGGTAGCGGAGGTGGACTCTCGGGTGCAGCTGGTGGTGGTGGTGGTGGTAGCCACTGTTGATGTAGTGGTAGTGGTGGTGGTGGTCGACGTGGTGGTGGTAATGGTGGTAATAGTGGGTGCCACTGGGGCTACTCCCGTTGGTCGAGCCATATAGTTGTTGTTAGTGAACTTGGGCGCCAGATATCTTAAGGCCATCCCTTATGAAATATGACTGCGAGCTAGAACGGTGAAATTTGGTATACCCAGAGATTCCGCTCCAAACAGTCGTCCTGTAAAACCGCAAATCGCTAAACCAATTTTGAACCGAGATACGGTGGTCCAAAGTGGCCCAATTACAGCTATAAGGGGCTATTTTCTGTGACGTGTTGGGATTAAACTATTGGTCGCACGGGAAAACCGATGGCACTAAGGTGTGGAGAAAGGCGTAACATAGGGAATATGTCGGGCCCAAATTCCGGAATCAGTACGGAAATGTATGATTTGGCCGTTCAAAGTTTGGCCTTTTGAAGGGCAAATGCCGAGAACTCTTATGCCCTCTGCTAATTGTCCGATCCATTTCTGACCCGACGTAATCCCTAAGTCAGCCTTTCCCCAACACGCAGGTACCAACGGTTTTCCTGTGCGACCCATAGTTTAGGCCCCACTGGTCACAGAAATATAGGCTGTTTGAGGCGCGTTTTGCCTCTTTTGAATCTGCCGGGCTCGAGGGGCGAAGCTGCAAAGTGGCGCGGCGGTGGCTGTAGGAACTACGTGCACGCTGGGTGTGGGTGTGATGGGCTGTGGAGGCTGGCCTTTACAACTGTGTACACAACGACGCAAGGACAAAGAAAGCAATAACCGTGACGCTCCGGTCTGTGCCTGCCGGGCCGGGCGGGCCAGCCCATGCGGACCGCGGGCTCTCGCCTTCCTTCCCGGCTGCCGGGCCCTCGCTGCTGCTCGGGCCGAGTCAGCCGCCGGCACTTGCCGCTCCTCTGGGTGTCCCTGCCGGGCCCCGGGCCCTGGTCTCCGCTGTCCGGTGCAGTGGAATTAGCCAAACGGATCGTGCCAACATGTGCCGAAACATACCGCGAACCGACCAAATTTACGCTGTACTCAAGCCGTCAGGCTGGTCGCGAAGACCCGCCCCCCCCCCCACCTCTCCCCCTCTCTCCCTCTCTCCCTCCCCCTCTCCCTCCCTCTCTCTCTCTCTCCCTCCCTCCCCCTCTCTCTCTCTCCCGCTGCGGTTTCCAACGAAAGTCATAGTCTCAGACGGAGCACGGATTAGCGACCCTGTGGCCGGTGCCGCTCGGCCCGGCATCGAGTCGCATGTGTCGTTCATTACCTGCCCTAATCCCATCAAGGAGCCGGCCGATGGGTGACGCTGGGTGACAAGCAGTGCCGGGCTAAGTGCGAGAGAGATGGCTGGTACGGGGCCCCCGACCGAGCTTCTCTCTTGCACTGCTGCAGTCAGATGAGACGGTCCATGTACATCTCGTATCTCGTACAGTCCCGACCAGTACCCACAACCACCAACATTCGAACGGGTAGGGCTACAGACGTCTGCTTACCACCGATTTGTTTGTCGAAACGTGCCCTAGGTATTGATCTTATTATTGAACACACTTGAACGCGTGGTAAAATATTTAAAAAATAGATTAGCGTGCTGAGGAAAGGAGAACAATACCGTGCCGAATGTGCGTGCCCGGAGACCCGGCGGAGCCACGCGGGGGGCTCCTTGTTGACACTGCTTCAATGGGGATCCGCATAATTACTTTGTGGTCTGCCCGGACCCAAAGAAGGGAGGGGCGAGGAGGGAAGGCGGGGGAGGGCAGCGGGCCACAGTCACTGACCGGCGGCAGCGTGAAACTAGGTGCGGTACTTGGCATGGAATGCTCGCGCAGATACGTGGTTATGTTACCAAAATTCACGAAGACAGTGGCGCGATCCTACGGAAAGTGGCTGAACAAAAACTGTCAGGGGGTATCCCCAAAGCTACTTTTGTAGATACACATTATAAGTAACTCTAGCCGTGCCAGAAAATGGCAGCGACTCGGACCACCTTAAGGGCTGTTGTACCACTGTGGCCGGTAGCTGGCGAGATGGTGGCGGTGGGGTTGGTGGTATGATGTCTTGTGATTGAGTTCCATCTTGGGTAGGCGTAAGTTCTTCTATGTCTTGCGACGGGTTGTTCATATTTTGGGGAGAACCGGGCCTAGCTGGCGGGCCTTTCCCGGCCTTTAGCCGGGCTATGCACCGCCAGCCGGTTCCCGGTCCGGATCTTACGGCTCTCCTGCCGATTTTAGATCGCTAGTTAAATTCAATTAAGACGCTTAGGGGCGTCCCCCTAGCGCTTTCCTTGAATTTCTAGTGACTTTATATATGCCTTTTACACCGGATCCAAGTAGGAGGCCCGCCTGGGATGGTGGGCTCCGCTTTTTCCTAGTGCTTGAGAAAGTCAAGCACGTAGGGGTGTGTTACAAAGCGGGGTCGGAGTCGGTGGAAAATTGAACGTTCAGACTAGGGGTTGTTTAAACGGAGTTTAAAGGGTGGGGCAGATGATGTTTTGAATGAAGGGGGGGTCCACCCCCTTTTTATACTCAAATTTTGAGCTTCCCAGCGTGCCGGGTTATTATAGATGATTTATGGTGTGTTTTTTTTTTTAAGTCCCGCCTCACGAGGGAGGGGGGAAAAGAAGAGAAGAGTGTATTACGGGGTGGAAGAGGTGTGGTAAGAGGGGGGAACCACCCCCTCTTGTGTTCGAAGATTGAACACCAAGCGTATTAGGCTATTGTAGTGAAATTACTACAAGTCCCGCCTCGCGAAGGAGGGGGAGAGAAGAGAGTTGCCCCTATGGGGCCCCCCTCGGGGGGATGTAGAGCGGATACGTCCTCACGAAGGAGGGGGGAATCAGAAGAAAGTTTCCCCTTTGGGGCCCCCCGCAGGGGAATGTAGTAAAGCCCTTCTTCCGGAGAGTCGGGGTGTTGGTTGTGAGAGACAACTCCGGCTAGGGCTGAGTCTCAGCCTTCGCTGGGAGGGTTGCCTATGTACCCTACACGGTGACCGATCGGGGTTTGTGGGGCCCCGGTCCTTGCCTCCCGGGGCGAGGAGTGTGGGGAATCAACACCCGCACACCCCTGCGCCCGGTTCGCCTAGCGGAGGCCTTGCCCTCCTGGTACTCGTCTAGGGGGACCCTACTCCCCTAGACTTTCCCGGTGCGAAGCCCCGGCCGCAAGGGGCCGGGCGGCAGGTCGATCGTTTTTTAAGTGGGTTGATCCACTGGAGTATTTTGTGTCACTACCAAGGACAGGAGATTTTGCAGCGCTACCAGCGCTGGTTTAACGTCATTTGACGGAAGAGAAGATCTGGATGATCTAGAAGTTCTAGGAGAGATCTAGAAGTTCTGGAAGAAATCTAGAAGTTCTAGAAGTCTGGAAGTTCTCGAAGATCTACGCTGAGTTCTTCAAGTTCGAAGTTCAGTCGATGGTCTTGAAGATCTTGGAGAAGCTCGAGCAGGGGTTTTAAGTCGTCTAGACTGTTTATAATTGCTTTGAACCGAAGGCTAGTCTCTTAGAAAAGCTGGGATATTGTCCCGTAGTGTTATGCACACGTTCTTTTCCAAATTGATAAGACCTTTTTTTTTTTTTTTTTTTTGACGCTTTGCCACTATCTCTCACCTCTGGTAGGAGGATCCTTGAGATTTCTTGGGCTATGGTAATGGGGCGTCACCAGGAAAAAAAACCCTCACCGGTATGTTCTCCATACGAGCTTGCGCCGACAGTGGTCTTGCGTGCTCACGCCACACCCTGCACCCGAAGGTCTAAGGGGGACGCCGGGTAGGCACCCTTCCCACTGACTGCCAGGTAGCGCTGAAAATCACAGCATAGCGCAAGCCACCCCCTTGGGGGGGGGGGGGGGCGCTGCTACTTGACAGGTGGGGTAGGGTAGTGTGGGAGTTGGGCTAGCGTCCTAGCCCTCACCCACTAAAAAAAACCTGGTATTGGGAATAATGTTGTCAAGCGGGTACCTCTTCGTACCAGCCGGTCTTGGGATGAATATGGATGTAACTTCCATGTTCTCATGGTCTTGGTACTTTTGTATGAAGTTGCCCCGGATTTGATCTATTGCTGCTATGGATGATATTGGCGTAATTGTGTAAAGAACTTCATTTGAGGTACCCGCTGGCAGTCCCGCCATTCTTCTTAGTATTTTACGTTCTTTGGCTTCGATCTGGGTTTGCAGGTGCCTTGAAATAGTACCCCAAGCGGGGAGGCCGTAGGTGATGATGGGTAGGTTAGGCACTTGTACAAGGTGATCTTGGTGGCTAATGCAACGTGCCGGCTATGGAGGTAATGGTGGAGCTGTGCTGTTTTGGTACTTAGTTTCCGTATAATTTCTTGGACATGAGGGGCGAAAGAGAGGTTGGTATCAATTTTAATTCCTAGGTATCTGGTGGTTTTTACTATCGGTATGGATTCCCTGCCTATTGCCGGTAGGATGTTTTTTGGCGATCTCCCGAATATAAGTGTGGCACTTTTAGCTGGGGCTATAAGGGTCCTCCAGTTATTGCACCATGAATTGATTTGCTCCAGGGCAGTGTTGGTGCTGCGCATGGCTTCGGCCGGGTCTTGGAGGCTGGTGACAACTACCGTGTCGTCAGCGAACTGGTAGAGCTGGGCATCCGCGGTTTTCGGAAGATCTGCGATGAATGTGTTCCAAAGGTGAGGCGACCATACTGTTCCCTGTGGGGTCCCTGCTTTGGCTTTTCTCCGGCTGGATAGTGTGTTTGACACGTTGACTTGGAAAGTTCTATTTTCTAGGTATGTCTTGATTAGTTGCCGGAGCCATACCGGGTGTCCCTGCTGCCCCATTTTCAGGATGAGTTCCTTGTGTGGGACTCTGTCAAAGGCCCCTGCTATGTCCAATGTGGTAAGTATGACTGTTTTACCTTGGTTACGCCCAGTGGCTAGGTCCGTGATTAGCCTAGTTAACTGGATGGTGCATGATAAGTTGTTGCGGAACCCCATTTGGGTATCAGGGATGGAGCCATTGTCAAGAAATTTGTATGACACTCTCTCGAAGAGTTTACCAAGGCATGAAGTAAGGGAGATTGGTCTGATCGAGCTGACTAACTCTGGCGGCTTATCCGGTTTAGTGAGCGGGATTATCGTTGAGACTTTCCAGGATTCAGGGAACTTCCTGCTAGCCAGGATTCTATTGAATATTTTAACTATTTTGGTTAATTCTTTTTCAGGGGTAATTTTTAGAGCCTGGTAGGTTATCCCATCGGGCCCTGCTGAACTTTTGTTGTTAGTGGCTAAGAGTGCGGCTTTCAGGTCGTCCATTGTAATTTCTGGGGTCTGTTCAGGTTCCAGGTTATGAATTGATGCCCACTCTTCTTCAACCGCTTGGGTTATTGTGGGGTCCTGTGTGGAGTTGACTATTGTGAATTTACTTTCTAGTGCTGTTGCTATTAGTTCGGCCTTTTCAGAGGGTGACGTCGCGAAGGACCCATCTTCTTTTTGGAGTGGTGGGATATGGTTACTTTTTTTTTTCAGCAATCTCCATCTTTTGGTCGGGTCGTTGATGCTGTTCAGCGCTTCGGTTCTCCTGGCGAGCGTATGTTCCCTGATAGCTTTCTTGAGTGCTTTGCTTATTTTTTTGAGTTCTTTCTGAGTTGTATGGTTCCTCTTCTTTGCATGGTTTTTTGCAGCAACGTTCTTTTTCTCTTTAAGTTCAATGATGTCCGGACTTAGGAGGTGGTGGTGGGATTTTTTCAATTTTGTCGTCTTTGTTGCGTTTATAATCGCCGCCTGGTAGCTGGCTGTTATTCTTGCTAGGTCGAACTCAATATCTGCTGTCTCCTCTTCTGGGAGTTGGAGGCTTTCAACGAACTTATTAGGATCTAGTTGGTATCTGAATTTAGTCTGAATTTCTGAGCTTAGATTAGAGATGTTTGCTATTATGGGCCTGTGGTCTGATAGATATTCGTCCGCGTCGTCGGTGATATCGATTTTAAAGTCGGGTGGGGCAATGTTGGTTATACATCCATCGAGCGTGGCGGGGTGTTTGTTTTTTTGCGGCGGGATCCTTGTAGGTTTGTCCGGTTTAAATATTGATAGTTGCGTTTTAGCTAGTGTGTTATAAAGGGGACTGCCATACTGATTAAGGGATCTATCGCCCCATTTGGGATTAGTGGCGTTGAAATCGCCAAATATGTACACCGGGGAATCTATTTTTTTAAGTTGTTTAAAATCGGCTGCCCGGAGGATTTTTGGGGGGAGGTAGGCTGAGGTAATTGTGGTGTTTTCAACTTGTACCGAGATAGTTTCCGCTCTCCCTATTTTAGTGGAGATTTTTCTGGCTCCTATAGAATTTTTTGCAAGTATAGCCACCCCTCCGCCATGGCCGGTTGCCCGCGGCCGGTCATAGCGGAAGAGGGTATAATTTTCAGGGGGGGAGTAGTCTCTGTTCTCTCGCAGTTTAGTCTCTTGTAGGCAGAGGATGTCTGGTGAGTGCTTTTGTAGCAGCAGGTTGACGTCTTCTTTTTTTTCGGAGATGCCGTTAATGTTTCACGAAATTACTGTGAAAAGGCATTAGACAGTCCTCCGAGCGCCGATTTTATTTCCTGAACAATTTGTTTAATTATATTCTTCAGCGCGCCCATGGCCTCTTGGATCAGTTGCTGAATAGTATCTTTTATCATTTTCCCTATACCTCCCAGAAGAGAGGTGGGGTTTTCTTGGGGCTGTGGCTGGGGTTGGGTATTTTTTTTCCTATATTTTTTACCTAAAGTTTGTGCAGCCAACTTCACTCGCATCTTTTTCTTGCCAGTTGGAAACACATGGTCGTTCGACAACTTTGTCACACGACATAGTTTATCACAAACCTGCTTGTACTCAACAATGTCTTTCCAAGAGGCAACACCACCCGACCCAAACTTCACATCACAATTCAGCATGTTGTTGCGCACATTCTTCACAATGTGAGGCATGTCCCAAATGTGGCAAATTTTACTACCGTCCACTTCATAAACAGATTCGTACAAACCTTCTTCACAGGACTTGCGAAGAAGCCCGATGGCACCACGGTTCGTGGAGCCCTGGTCTGACACAGAAGCCACCACTCGCAGGCCTATCCTGTGTAGTGCACGTATATTGGCAATAACTATGTCCTTCAGCACAACGGAGGGAACAGTACCTTTGGTACTATAAAAAGAAATGGGCTGATGCCACTTCTTGTGCAGGCCCCGCACCATTAGGACCAGGGCATGGTCTGCCATACACAGAGTTCGCCCACCCTCCCCAAAATACTCTAAACCTTCCACCTGCCTGGATTGTTTGTTGAAGTAAACACCACTCTTGATGGCCACTTCATCAAATACGAGGGTACAATACCTCTGCTTGTTAGAGAAAGACTTCACTTTCTTCGACAGACTGTCCATTAACACCGGGTTAACGCCGGGTTCCATGGGAATGTCAGCCAATGCTGTACGAAGAGTGGACTCACACGGAAACACAAACATTGAAGAGAGCCAGCGATACACTCGTTTGCTCCGCTTCCAGATGGCTAAAAAAAAAACACTTGTCCCGAGCCGTCCACCTTCTGCCGCGAGGCTTCAGGTGCCAGTTCCTGATTTGGCCTTCGAGGAATGCTTTAGCCTCTGATGATACCAGAAGCTCATCCAGCCGATCTACTACGGGCATCTGAGATATTAACCTCAGCTTGCCACATCGCCGCTGGCTCAAACGGAGCCTCCGCAGCAGCCGCCTGGCATCGCTATGGAAGTCCACAGCTGTCCTCAACAGGCGCCTCTCATGAGAAGAGGCAGCTCCTAGACTGATCCCGCACTCCTTAGCAAGACTGCTCATAGTGACCCTGGAATGGACAGGCGCTGACTCCCGTTGACGGGCACCATCCGAATTCAGAGTGCCTGAAAGCAGCAACAAGCGAGTTCACTTTCCAATAAATTAGCAATTGCAGGGTCCACAATACTCACGAGAAACGTGCGGAACTGGAACAGGGAGGTCAGGGTCCACGACGTTCCCATTCTCATCGTCCCTGCAAGATCTCTTTTCTGAAACAGTATAGGTCATTGGCATTACTTTATTCTGTTACATATTACATGTTACACTGCCACAAGAGAACTGGGAACACATGACAAAGTCTACTCTGTAAAATCTCCGAGGGGAAACAGTTTAAGTGGTTAAGTCTGGCTCATGTAAAAAAAAAAAGATTTTGGCTCACCAAATCCGAAGGAAGAAGAATGGAGAACTTCTAAGCCTTCGTCATCTACATCCTCTTCACGGCATCGCTTGACTGTTTTGAAAACTGGAAGACAGGACCATGAACACTTACTTTAGCATGATGAAATTTAAATAACTATTAGTATGTCTAGATAATTTATCATGAACATTTCTTGACACAAACTAAACCCATGTGGATAAGAACTGACACATTCGCAGAGTGCTAGTAAAATATAAAATACATAAATCAAGACAGTACAGAGCACAAATTCTACAACCTTGCTGCCCTCGTTGCACAGACTGCAGAAGCTCATTCTTCCTCTTCAGAATTTCACCTCTAGGTGGCGACGGATCATCTTCATCTGTGGGGGCAAAAAATACAACCTGTCATTCAAACACAACCATTTCCCAAAGTATGATTAAAGCCAACCATATATCAGACAATATTGAGAAAACAAACAGGTCTGGATAGAGTTACGTTTGTGTTGACAAAGGGAAAAATTGTGAAACTTGTACTTGAAATTGTAATAGTCCCGTCCCATCAAAAAAACCTGTACCTAGTGTTTCACAGATTGCTGTGGCCACTAAAGGATAATAGGAAGGCGTTAATGCACAACCCATAAGCTTAACAGATTCGGCTCACCTCAAGTGGCAGGATTGCAAGGATAAATGTGACAAATAAGTACCCGAACTCATAGATAATTATAATCCTACCTTCAACAGCATTCAGACGTGGAGGGAACGGTCTCTGAATATGCCTCACAGAGGCTTTGTCGACAACTGGCCATACAAAAATTTCCTCGTCCTTGATGGGGTCGCCATGGCCAAAGAGTGATGGGACGGAGTCTGGCTTAAGTGTATTCCTACTCCTAAATCTATTCCTATCAAAGTGCTTAGCACATATGTAGTACGTCTTAGGAAGCTTGTCCGTGTTCACTTCCAACAGAGATCTTTGGCCTGATGCCTGTACCCATATTTTACAACTGCAAAAGATGTAAAAAAATATTTATACAAGACCTGAAATTACCTATGCTCACTTTTAGTTGACCCACAAGGTAGCCTAAAGTGAGACTTGAGTAAAATATAGTGCAGACACAGAATGAAAATAAAAAAATTATAAACAATTAAACAAAGGCCACACACGAATATAATAAGGAAAATCTCACCGGTTGAAGTTAGTAGGGAAGGTGAACATTTGTGTGTCACCCCCAAAAGGATCACGCGGGGTGGAGAAAAAATTCTCACACCCCTTTGCACTGCACCATTTCCTCTTAATTCTTCTTCCACTCATGGTGAACCTAACAATTGTTATAAATAACAGCCTAAAAAATGAAATTAATTACAGTACATGACACTTGACAGGAGTACATAACCTGGCAGCGACGACTGGAACACTAGGAAAAAAAATTGAATTAAATTAAAGTAATAACTCCTAATTTTTCCCAGGAATAAATCTACATGAGAAGGGGCTGAAAAAAACTGAAAGTATTAGAGTAAATTGATATTAATAAATATAAAATACAAACTAAGCACATTACCAGTGAACGCCACTCAGAAGAATCTATGTACACAGAGTAACCACACATCTGACACTTCAGTGGTTTGGTTGAAGTACCAATAACATATTTAAAATGCTTTATTTCCGTATAAAAATGCGTGACCATAAATAAAAATGTATTTTCTGTTCTTTCATCGGAAGAATATTCCGATTAATTGCAAAATTAGTTTCGTGCGTAATTTTTTGAATTTTAGCACTTGTGTGGTGGTAGCCCGAGCGTGAACTTTTAACAGTTGACTGTGAGGATCTCGAGGCCAATCCGAGTTGGTGGGGGTTGCTGCACGCCTGGCGCACGCCTACCTTGGCCTGCCGGCGGCTGTCACCTGACGAGTAGGACCCTGCGGGGCCAGTCAGTAGGACGCCCTCCGGGCGTCACTTTCTCCTCACGGCCGCACCCAGGCTCATTTTCTGGCTTCCGAACGTATCTTAGGTCATCCTATCCTTGTCAATGCCACTCAAACAGTCCGAACCTACCCTGACCTGCCTGCACCTAACATACCCAGGCCTCCACTAACCTAACCTAACCGAGCGTAACCCACTCGAGTCACTGATCCGCCCTTCCCTGACAGGCGCACGGCGCATACTGACTTCACGCAACCGGCGGATTTTAAATTTTAGACCACTTCCGAAAATTATCTAGGAAACCACATGGGCTGCGGTGCCCCTGAGGGGAGGTTGACTCTGTTATGATGCAAGAAAGATGTGGTCCAAATTTGAGCTTTCTACGTATAACCGTTCTCGAGAAATCGCGCGGACAAACAGATAGACAGACAAAACATTTTTGACCCAGTCGGTCCAGGGCTTCGCTGTCGCTCAGCCAATAATGTAATAAATGTTTAATATAGGAACGAAAACAAAATTATCATTTAATGACAAGAACAAAATAATACTAAGTTATTGACACCAGCAGATTACAATACAGGCCGTTGAAGCGAGCCCGAGTGCGCGCGCCGAGCCGCTTTCGCCCCAACATGGCGGCGGGTCCCCCCTGGCAGCCGCCCGGCTCCGCATTGAGCTCGATAACTCCGAGTATCTCTTCTATTATATCATTGACCCCCAGATATCTTGCTATTCACGGATTCGCAATAGAACAACGCACCCGATGATATGTGTGTGCGCGATCTGTACCGTTTGAGTTTTGGAGAAAGTCGATTTATCTGCGACGGGACCCCGTTTTACCATAAGAGCCCATGTAAAATTGGGTCATTTTTAAGCGCCAATATCTCAAAAGTTAGTTTAATGACATGATATTTTGAAGACACCATTGTAAAAAGCGCGATTTCATGCTTCAATGAGCATACTTTTGAGGGTTTTCACCGTTATTACCTCTGGCGGACGAACTACCTTAAATCCTTGGGCGCAGTCCCACGCAAATCAACAAAACATTTATTAGGAGTACCTGACTTTGAGAAATGGCTTGAGCCATCATCTCACACTTGTGGGGTGGCAGAAGGCTCCAACCATAAGTAGAGCAATGGATATTGTTAAGGTGCGGGTACGCCGGAATGAGAGACGTATCAGAGAGCACAGAATGTATTCGACAGAGCGACTAGTGTACAGAAGACGGCCAGCGGTTGCCATGGTCACCGGTAACAGCTGACGGTCGGCGGAGGCGCAGGGGCGCTCCGTAACACTTTCCCCTCCGTTAACGAACGGGACTCGAAGCCGGTCACTCATCGGGATGCTAGGACTGGGACGGAGGGACGGTCTCAGGGGGGCGCAGTGCAGGATCGACAGGGGTAGGCCGGGAGGGGATGCGTGCGCGGGAAGGACTACGTTGGCCGGGAACAGGAGGCGCGCCGGGTTCAGCGCAGCGGCACGGGGAACCAGGACAGGGTCAGGGCCTGCAAACCAGAGTGCGTCTGATTTCTGTTGAATAGAACAGGAGTCTCATGAGATTGAGAACGCACTGACCGAGTCCAGGAGATCGGACGAGCGCGAATTATTGAACCACTAGAGTGCCTCATTGATAAGGGCACTCGTCTTACAATGAAGGGTTTGGTTTGGGTTTGGAACGATCTGTCACAACGAGTTACCGCTCACGTTGCACCGCGCATGGCACAAACCACGGACATCCACTGAGTAGCGGACGCTACACAGCACCGCCAATCCTCTCCCGCCACCACACAGCAGATGTCTGGAGTCAAGGGATTCGCAGATTCGGCTCCGCAGCGTGGGGGCGCAGCGCGAAGTCTAGCGAGACACAAAAAATCTTGTGCAGGCGTGCCGGATTGCACTTCTGTACTATGCTTCTCAAATGTTTTGTCGCGAGGGACTACTCCGCGCGGCAGAGAATTGCCCGACTGTCTCCGGTAAGGTGCGGATCGGCAACGCCGTGTCTGGGTGGTGAGGCGGGGGCGGGCGGGGGAGGCGCGAGCTCCGACTGCTGGTGGACCCCGGCGGACGTCAGAAGCCCAGGAATCACCCTAGCAACATTGAAAAGTCGTTAGATTTAAACCGTTCGAAATTTTGTCTTACCCGACTCTCCTATTCATCAGTGATTGACAGGCCCATAAACCCGGAGCGCTGCGTGCATCGGGGCAAGCACGGGGGACGGGGAGGGGGGGGGGGCAGCAGCCAACAGTTCGACTCCAAAAAATCGTAATCGCACTGTTTTGAAGACAATCATGAACTGGGCGCTCGCACTTCGCCTCTGGAGGGGCCGAGGGCGCCGAAAGCGGCGCTAAGCGCCCTCTCTGCGCACGGCTGCAATTCTGTCCCCTTTTCCACTTTCACCAGGCATCTCCCTCTGTCCCTCTCGCTCAGCGGTGTGCCTCCCCCCGCCCTCTACCCATTCGCGGTCTCTTCCGCCCCCCTGCGCAAGCAGGGGCCAGGGTGCTGCTAGGCCGCCGCCGTGTCTCCGCAGGTCAGCTGGAGCCGGGCCGTCCTCGTCTGGCTCGCGCCGTGCCATTCAGGCATTCGCGCTGCACTTATTAGTCGCGCCCCCGCCCGCCTCCGCCTCACCACCCGGACACGGCGTTGCCGATCCGCACCTAACCGGAGACAGACGGGCAATTCTCTGCCGCGCGGAGTAGTCCCTCGCGACAAAACATTTGAGAAGCATAGTACGAACGGGTACGAACCAACACGGCTTCATCTTCAACCGACCCGGGCACGAAGATGTTGAACACACGATTTTCACTCACTATCCTTCACTACTTTTCTTCCCCCTTACGAAAACAATTCGGGACACGTGGAATCGTATGCCGACACCTCTGACACCAAGTGTTAAGGTGCGGGTACGCCGGAATGAGAGACGTATCAGAGAGCACAGAATGTATTCGACAGAGCGACTAGTGTACAGAGAGACGGCCACACCCAGAAAAACGTATTCTTGGACAACCCCTATGCTAATTTTTACTTGGACCAATACCCGATAAGACAAGTGTTTTGGTTCAAGTCTTTTTACACATTGAACGAAGAAAATTTGGCCCTTGGGTGAAGACAAAATAGGCATTGGAGCCGCATAAGGCTAAATTAGACTTGATCCAAGTAAATAATCTTGGTTCAAGCCAAAATTCTACTTCAACCGAGAAGTCATTTTTGTGGGTGCAGCGGTTGCCATGGTCACTGGTAACAGCTGACGGTCGGCGGAGGCGCAGGGGCGCTCCGTAACAATATCACGTGAATCACTGACATTCTGTACTAGATTACTCTTAGGAGAAATGCATGAGATGGCGAGTACTTTATCTATGGTCCCATTGGAAAGTGGGCAGCGACCGTATGGGGAAACACGGGGCAATAATCTCATACCTTGGAAAGACAGCCGACTCCTCTAGAAGTGGGCACTGTCCTCTCCCACTCTCAAACAGCACCTGCATACAACGAAGAAAGAGTCAATGTGTTATCAGGCCACATAACGGCACCGGCATTGCAATCCACACGGATGTGAACGGAAGTGCATACAAGACAGGAAACTAACCAAACGCAAACGTCACAAACACGTGATATCGCCGCCTGCGAAAAAACAAACAAAAGCAATTACACCTCATGTCAACGGCGAAGTGGCGTCCGCAGAGCACTGCCAAATTCAGGAACTGACACAAAACCGCATTACTCAGAAACATGGCAAGCGGGCCAATAACTAAAAGTTAACAAAGTCGGCCGGCGGGAATGTCGCTGTTGGTCGACTCACCTGAAGTAGACGATGTCAAAGAGTGGCCCGGTGCGGGAGACGTTCGTCCCAGCTGATCAGCGAGCCGCTGCAGAAAGGGGCGGGGGTGGACCGCGCGCAACCAGCCACAGCCCCGCAACAGACGACGGCGGCGCCACTAGGCACCACCACGCTGGTGTTTCGTCTCTGTCGCACTCATGGGCGCTCATGGGTCATCCCTTCGGGGTGCGAGAGAGACGGAGCGACGAAACGAGCAGCCAGGACGGCGCGCTGCGGCGGCGCGAGTGGATAGCAGGAGCGGGGGAACGAGGGCAGCCCGCCGAAGTCAGAAGGTGCATTGGCTGCCCACCTACCCGGCGCTTACATCACTGACATTGACATTGATCGTCCAACAGCATTTGTACCAATAGACAATTCTCCTGTGAAATTACAAGGTTTCTCTACTACGCCATAACTTAAATGTATATTCACGCTGAAGTATGCGAGCTTACAGGAGTCACGGAAAATCACAGGCAGTAAAAGCAAATTTACATTTAGATTGTTGCTTACAATGCCGTTATTTCCTGCACATTTACCACACCAGTGGCGATTCTACAAAAACGCTTGTAAAATTCTAAAGTCTGTGGATGTTTACACACTTTCACCGTGAAAGAGCAGCAAGTTGTCGCGAATTTACAAGTAGTCTCTGTAATATTACACTAATAGTAATTTTACCTTCAATAACGTGTGACTTCCCATTCGTCTGTAAATTAACGTTAGGAAGTCCGTAAAATTGTACATAATTTTTCTGTACAATCGCGATTTTTTTTTACAGCGACGTGGGAAGAATTCTGAGCTTTTCATATTTGTCCGGCACTGGCAGGGATAGAGAGTGTTCTCTGGATACTATTCCCACCACTCCTAATAAAAATGCTCGGGGCATTGGGTGCCTTGGCGACTGGTACACCCTAAACAGGGGAGAGGAAATTTGGTGAAATTCCATGAGCCCGCTGCTTATTTAAACATTAATAATGAAGTTTTGTCTTCGGTGCAAGGAATTTCTTTGAATAAAGTGATGGAAACAAACCCAGGTGGTCGCTCTTTGTTTTCAGGCAGCGACTCAGAAGCGGATGAGTCACCTAATTCTACTCACTCAAGAACTTCCGTGCAAATCCCAACCGGCCCCACATCACTTCCTGAAAAGAATTCATCTTGCCCTCGCAGGATGTCACCAAAACGGAGTGCCTCTCCAATGATTGGGGCATCCACTCAGCCTAGTAAGGAACAATTTGCTCCCATTAAAAGGCCACCAGATAATGGAGAATTTGTGCTTCTACAGTTTGAGAAGAAAAGTGGAATTGTGTTTTATGTTGGTAATTTCTTGAGTGATGTTGATGATGACAATGATGTTCAGGTCTCACTTGGTCTCACTTGAGAAGGACTGTTGAAACTTCAGATACCATGAAGTTTGCAGTTCCTCACTTGCCGGATGAGCCTTATGTTTTGTTATAATTTTTTTTGTTATAATTTGGATTCTGTGAACATGATTTTGCCAAAGCTTCGTCGCTCAGGTTTGAACCCTCAATATTGTTTCTATCAATTTGATATTAGTTTAGAAGGCCTGAATGTGTACTAGTGGACCGTTACAAGTTACAGCACACTTTGTGAAGTTCGAGGGGGCCACCACCCCCGTAATCCTGTGTACAAAGCTGTGGGATTACGCCCGTAATCCTAAGTAGTCCCACGCAATCTTTGGAAATCCTACGCAATCTCACGCAATCCTCCTGGTCCCTTGGTAATCCCGCGCAATCCTCCGGAATCCTGGGTAATCCTGTGGAATCTTCCAGAATCCTCGGTAATCCCACGTAATCCTCCGGAATCCCGCGCAATCTCACAAAATATTACGTAATCAAACATTGAAACGGAAGTAATCAGGCCGTGAGACAGGGGGGATCAGCGCTAGTGAGCGCCGAGGGGACGCCTTCGATGTAGGCAGCCCACCATGCACGGAGTGAGGAAACCGCCGCCGCAACCCCACCCCGCGCCGCCCTCTTCCGTCCGTCTCCACTCTGTTGTTGGCCGGGAAGGAGGCGGGGAGGTTCGTGAGGAGGCGTAACGGTGAAGTAATCCGTCCAGGATTTTCAGGTGAGAGGATACTGGAACTAATAACGTTTTCATTTGTCACGCAGTGTAGGATGAACAGTTTGTATTTTGTGCTGCGTTTAAATTGGTTTGCTTGCAAGCCTTATAAACGACTTTCTAGGTGTGAGTCCAGCATGACCAAAACCGCCAAGGCAGGGTTTAGGAGCACATGAAGTTTGCCATCATTGAGATAATGTTAGCCTATCAGTTTGCATCGTTCTAGAGACATTTGTCACCACAGTTCTGCTATCATTTCGAATTCTAACTTTGGAAAGCAGATGCATGTAATAATGTCCTCTACAAATACCCTCTAACCTTAACGTGCCGTAAGGTGACTTGGCAACAATTCTAAAATCAAAACTGGTTTGATTCCGATGAATGTTTTGAGTAAAATGGAAAAGATTTAAAGTCATCCAGTTTATTTGCTTCACTAAACTGTTCTTAAATTGTTGACACGTTGACTAATTGTATAGAGTGAGTAATACAAAGAAATGATGAGTATGCCTCAAAGTAGTAAGTGCATCAAAAATTATTCTTGCAATCAGTACTTTTCAGTGAAGTCTCCCAAGGAATAAAACAAGGCCGGTTGTATGTTTTTAGTTTATGGAGCACAGCAAGACTTCAAAATTAAAATAAATTGATGTTTCGGGTTGTTGTTTTCATAGTGTGGGGCATAGCTGTAACGGCGATGACTGCTAATTTGACTTCTTGAAAGGATCAATGCCGTTACAGCTACATCCCATACTGTTCAACATATGAAGCACGCTTTTGTTCATTTGATTATTCAGGTGTTTCTGTGCTCCATAACCCCCCCCCCCCCAAAAAAAAAAAAAATAATAATAATAATAATAATAAATATGTAAGCCAAGCTCTAAAACAAACTAGCCTCAATGTTTGTTGGCGTGATTCTCTGAATCTCACTGTGATCCAAAATATATTACTCAGTTTGTGTTATCACATGCCTGTGCTTACCCGAGAGTAGTGATTCATCAATAATTAATTATGGATTTCTTTTGAGGCATACTCATTATTTTTGTAATACTTGACTTAAAAAAGGTGTCAGATAAAGTGTCTCAATGTGGATAAGGCTGTGATGCGTTGATTGTGGCAGCACTCTTAAGTTGTAGACATTCATGTTTTTTCTTAAATGCAGCAAATATAACCAAGATGGACAACATTGGGGAAGCTACAACCAGTGCCAATGAAGGTTCCAGTGACGGAGGCACAACTTCACCTGCAGCAGTTATAACTGATATTGAGAAAGTCAGTATATCTAATTTCTTATCATAATTTTCTCCCTTTTTAAAACAAAAAACAGGCTGTAACATTTTTATTTCATTTTTTTCCTTTTTGTTTTCCAGGCACGTGGAAGTTCCTTCTGGGATATTCTAGAAGAATCTGCCACCCAGACGCTGCAAATCCACGAGCCGCTGAAAGAGATTTTGACAACAATGGGCTATGACAATGTTAGGTCGCTGCAAAGCTTTTCTGAGAGTGACTTCAAGAATGTTGAGCAGTTTATGAGGACAAAGCTGCATAAGATATTGAACAGGAAATTTGCTCACTTGTCAGAAGAGGAGAAGCAGCGAGAATTAGAGAAGTATTATGGACCATTATTTGATTTTCTTCCAGAAGAGTATGAAATATTGGGAGGACAGCGAGCCACAATAGTAGAAGCAGCTGCTGTAGCTGGTAGTCTCTTGAGCGAAGCTAAGAAAAGGAAGTCCCAAGTGGCATCGGTTTTCAGGAAATGCTTTGCCCCCTCTAAATTACCATCTAATAGCAGTCCTCATTCCCCTGACAATAGCTCGAAAGACGCAGACTTCATTAAAAAACATACAGAGATTCTCACAAGTAACATAAATGGTTGGCTGGAAAAAAATGCTCCAGATCTCTCAACATGTGATGAAGATGGGATTACAGATGCTAGTTTGCCCACAGTTGTCCCCAAAATAGTTAAAGATCCCTTTGGCAGCTTTATTGCGGAAGTTAAATGTGCAGCCTGCTCTCAAAAATTTGTCTTTGGCAGGTCAGGTCCAAGATGGAATACATCCAATTTCTATAGACACGTTGAAAATGTTCACAAGAAGAAAAAAAGAAAACAAGTGGATCCAGGGCAACAAACTTTGAACAAGATGTTTAAAGTAGTGAACAATAACACTGAAGTGGATCAAGTCTCTGAAAATTTTAATTTAAATGCTCATTCTGATAACGGGGACAAGGATTTTCTTCAGACGGTGGAAGAGGACTGACCACTCTCCACCGAAAGAGAGACTGGTCACAATACAACAGGAGTTCTAGAAACCAGTCGAAACTTGCTGCTGCTGCAAAGTGCTGCTTCAAGATTGATGAGTTCTTCCCCATATTGAATCAAATGGAGCTAGTTATTGCAGAGAACCACAGGTTGAAAAATATCATCTTGTCTTTTAATAACAGTTTTCCAAAGGATTGTGCTCAAGATAGGACTGATGACATACCACATCTTTTAAGATTATTGTTACAGTGTGCCAAGGTCAACGCAGGCAAAGAACCAGGGGCCTTACGATATGATTCTGTGTTTAAAGAATTTAGCACATTGTGTTTCACTCTTGGTGGACCTCAGCTCTATGAAATTCTTCAGAAGAACTTGTTATTCCCATCAATAACAACGGCAAGAAGATGTCTCTCTACCAAGAATGATCGTATTCAGGATGGCGTCTTTAGAATAGAAGAATTAAAGGGCCGCATGGATGCGATGAAAATCAAAACAAGAAAAGTACATGTCAGTGAAGATGGAACCAGTGTAAATGGAAGGGTGCAGTATGACATAAAAACAAACCAACTTGTTGGGTTTGTTCCCAAACTGAAAAATGGTTTGCCTGCATGCCAAAGTTTTCCAGCAACTTCTGCTACTGCAATGCAGTCTCATTTTCAAGAAAATGCAGTTAGCAAAAATGCATACATTATTATGGCACAACCACTAGATGCAAGGTCCCCTGCATTTTGTGTATCATTGTATGGCACTGATAACAAATTTAATTATAATGATGTACTGCAGCGGTGGAAGTGGATGGAGAAGTCATTTGCTGAGTCAGGTCTAGAAATTGATGGATTCTCTGCAGATGGCGATAGCAAACTTCTGAAAGCCATGTATGTCAGGACGTTTTCAGATGCTGGGCAAACTAAATGGCCATGGTTTCATTCTTCTTTATCTACTGATGATGCCATCATGATTCAGGATAGTATCCATTTACTTGTGAAACTAAAATCTAAGCTACTCAAGCCATCTGAAATTATCCCCTTTGGTAAGAACTATGTCGCATCTAAGGGGCATTTAGTTGCCTTAGTGAATGAAGTGCCAAAAGATCAACATCAACTTACCAATACTTTTCTGAATCCGAAGGACAAAATGAATTTTAGAGCGGCTCAAAAGTTGTGTGATCCTAAGGTGACGCAGCTGCTGAGAGAAAGTATTCCAGGTAGTGAGGCCACTGCAGTGTATCTAGATATGATGCGAGAAGTATCAAGTGTTTTTCTGGATCATCAGCTGACTCCATTAGAAATAGTACACCTTATTTGGAAATGGATATTTTTCTTGAGGCTCTGGAGGAAGTGGATCTTGGATACAGATGGTTACTCTCTTAGCCATAATTTTGTAACGTCCAATGCTTACACATGCATTGAGTTAAACGGTCATGGTCTGGTCAAACTTATTCGCAAGAGAAGAGAGGCTGAGGAACCAGAAATTTTCTTACCGTGCCTCTGCGGAAGTCAGCAATGTGAAGACTGTTTCCGTCGCTTGAGATCCATGTCAGCCACTCAATCCTCAGTTGTTGTGTTTAGCATGCTTGAAATGCAGCACCGCATACGTAGAGTTGATTTTTTAAGTGACACGTTCATGAAGCTGAAAGACACAGTTGACTTTCCTAGGTTGAAGAAACAATATCATTCATCTGCACCTGGACAAGAGACCATTCCACTTATGCCTGAAGATTTTCATATTCAAATTTCTGTGGAAGATGCATTCAAGTCGGCTTTGGACTTGTGCATCAAGTTTGGTATTGCCAAAAAGCAAACTACGATTCCATGTTGCCAGCTTCCATTGGTTCTCTCTGACTCCAACAACTTTTTGGAAGAATGCGTCTTAGATGCTGATGACAGTGTTGAGACTGAAGAAGGGCAGCAAATTTTGGGGCCGGAAGCAAGTTACGAAGATGAAGCTGTTGAAGATTTAGCTGATGTCACCGAAGACCTTCTAATGATTTCAAGTGGCGCACTAGGTTTAAAAAGCCATGATGATGTAGTCGTCACTCCAGAGAGTCCTTTCGTTAAGGTGAAGGATGGGAATGGTAAAACTTGCATCATTAAGAAGTCTTCTTTCTGTTGGCTTATGAGCAGCGGGGACACTAAAATGAGCAGTGACAGACTCCTACGTGTTCAATCCAGTCAAGTCATTCATGATGCCCTTGCTCTCCCAAATGCCAAAAGTTTACAGCCTCACGTAGAAGAAAATGTTAATATTGGTGATTGGTGTGCTTTTGTTGAGGGTAAGACTATTGTAATTGGTAGAATTCTTGCATTTAGTTACATGACTGGATCTACTTGGCGTCATCAAGAATACTCTGCTACTTCGGCCCCAGTGAAAGCGCCTGAACAATCAAGACGTGGGCTGGGTTGCATGTGTTCCTGGTTCTCAATTTCAAACCGTAAGCTGAAAAGTATTAGCATGGACAATCATGGATACTTTGACATTGAAAAGTACATTTGCACTCTTCCCCGTCCTAAGGTTATTAAGAATGACTTAGTACTACAGTGTTACCTTGGAGACATTAAAAAGCTAGTCAAATAGTGGATTGTATGTGTCTTTATACGTTACTTTATGTATACTTTTATGGCATTTGTTGAAAATTCTTATTTATTTATTTATTTATTAGATTTACTAGTTTCAAGCTGCCATTCTGAAAGTAAAATGTGATCTTTGTGGACTGTCTTAAATATGTTGTTTTTGTTAAAAGACTGTATTCAATGTGTTTGTTTTATTTATTTAAAAAGAATATTGTTGGTGGGGAGAATTCTTGCTTAACAGTTTCTTTTAGTTCAATGTTGGTTTTTCATAAGACTGAATTCTAATTGTAGAAATGTAGTACGTGTCTTAAATGCTTCATGGCATTTGTCTTAAATATGTTGTTTTTGTTAAAAGACTGTATTCAATGTGTTTGTTTTATTTATTTAAAAAGAATATTGTTGGTGGGGAGAATTCTTGCTTAACAGTTTCTTTTAGTTCAATGTTGGTTTTTCATAAGACTGAATTCTAATTGTAGAAATGTAGTACTTGTCTTAAATGCTTCATGGCATTTGTTGAAAATGTTCATTTGCTCATGTCACGCTGCCATTCCAAATGTCTAATAATGTGATCCGTGAACTGTTATGAGCATTTTTTGTTAGTTAAACAAGTGTTCATTCTACTATGTGTTTGTTTTATTTAATAAAAAAGATTAAACAAAGAGTAAACTGATTTTGTGCTTTACCCCTCATTATTTTTTAGGAAAAGCTAAAGTCCCAGGAGTGAACGGATGCACAGCGCATACATAGAGTGATATGTGCATTCCCAAGGTAGTTCAACTGCCCGTAGAGGAGCCCAACTGGTTGAATACAGACGGACCATGGAAGGCAGTCCAGCAACCTACGGTAGTCTCCAAATGCTCAATTTTTGGAAAGCATTTATTCTGTGAAATCAAGACTAATGATTGATTTTTAATGCGCTGTTGCCTTCAACATTCTATCAGTATCACAGATAAGCCTTGTGTCTAATGTGAGTGGGTTTATATTTCTTTTGAGTGGCCAGGTTGGAGCCCTTTCCGAAGGATATGCGCAGAGTTTAACACTAGTAGGGAGTTGGAGACCAATTGAAAGCACGGAGGGGGCTGCAACTCTTAGAGGAATACAATGAAACATGGCAGCTGTCCGACCGACTAAGTGAAACGTGACCACTTCTTGGTAAGAGGTAGGCACTCGACTCCTTCGTTGCACAAATAGAAATGTTGTTAGCAACTGTTCTTTTAGAAGCCTCCTGTGCCCTCATCTATCTGTTTCTACGCTCGTCGCGACACGTTTCGGTACTAGCGGACAAGAGCCGGGCTTATTTTCAATACATTTTAATTCTTGAGTTCTCGAGGGGCGGAAGGCGGGGGGGGGGGGGGGGGGGGGGCTCGGCCGTTTTGGCTGCCGGTCCAACCCTACCGAGCTTGTCTCCCGCGTTGAATTGAACTGGGCAGGGTGCGGCGACGACGTGGCGTCGCGAAAAGAGGCGGGGAGGGGGCGCTACACGAGGCGGAGCGCCCGAATGTAGGCAAACAAGAGGCAGAGGATGAGAGTGGGTTGCCTATCGCCCGCAGAGCAGGCGCTCTGAGCCGGTATTGGCTCGCAAAGTGCGTAATCCTGCGTAGTCCCACGGAATCCCATGCAATCCCCGCATAATCTCATGTAATCCCACGTAGTCTCACGCAATCCCGCGTAGTCTTACGTAATCCCGCGTAGTCTCACGTAATCCCACGTAGTCCCGCGCAATCCCACGTAGTCCCGCGCAATCCCACGTAGTCTCGCGTAATCCTTTGTAGTCTCGCGCAATCCCACGTAGTCTCGCGCAATCCCACGTAGTCTCGCGTAATCCTTTGTAGTCTCGCGTAATCCAAGAAATCCCGTAGTCTTGTGTACACCAAAACCCTGAGTGGCGGCCCCCTCGGTGAAGTTGCTGTTTCTAGTGTTACATATTTTTTGTTAATTGAATTGAAAATACTTTGTCATAAGTTTATTTTGACATTTGGTGGTAGATATATTTCATATTGTCGCCAATGTTCATTACTAGTCTTATTTAGCATCACTTAGATAGGTGTAGTATTTCTTGTTGTGCCATGAATATTCTTCTGAAATTGTTTAGATGCAGTGACCATGACTTGGTTTTGTTATTTTGAATTATTCCTACTTTGGAAAGTGTCCATTTTATTTTGTAACCATTTACTAGTCTCACCTACTTTTAGTTTTATGTTGTTATAGAAGAATGTCCTTTTAGTAATTTTGTGACTGCGTTAACTGGTCTCATCCAGTTTTACTGATATGTTGTAGTTGTGCCCAAATGTTTGTGTGTGTCCAATGTTGACTGATGAAAAAGGGTCAATAAACCTTTACTAACAATTTATGTTATCTCAAAACCATGACCTATTAATTGAACTTGAATCTCTGCTCTAGTGACAGCAAAGAAACAATGACATTCCTTTTATTTGGTAAATTAGCTTTTCCAGTTTAGTATAAATGAATGTACCAAATATAAAATACCCACTTCTACTTTTATTGGTCTCTGCACGCTCCGAATATATTTGAACCAGAGTCTGGTTCACTCTTTCACCCCCTACGAGGAAGTGGCAAGACAATTTCATTTTTTAGAAAGATTAGTTTTAGATATCATAGCTACTCACTTGATACCAAGCTAGGGAATCAAAGTAGGATGCCAAAAGTTGGCTCTCACTTGAACACATTTCTAGACCTTAATACTATGCAGCAAAAATGAGGCTGTTGATGAGAAGAGAAAAATAATTGCGAATTGTGAAATGCTGAATAAATGAAAGTTAACTTCTGCCAAATGACTTACAAGTAAAAGAAGAACACAAGGAAGAGTAAGAAGGGGGCAGTGTCTGGTGCACTCATCGCAAACCAAAACATATGACATGGTGTCTCACAGGAATCGAAGTGCAAAGTGCACGCCCAGAAGAATTACATTTCATGAGTTTTAACATAAGTAGCTGTTCAATCTCCGTTATAAAATGGTTCACAACATTGACATTGAAATCTTTTTTTGACAACAAATGCATTCATCTGAAACCAGAAGAAAACTGTCATCACAAAGTGTGAAGGGAAAACCAGTCCATGTAGGCTACTGAAAACAAGACACACTGATACGTTTCACGTTCCGTTCGAAATCAAATAGCGCACCAAATGAAAAGGCAAGAGATAACCCACAGATTTCCATCCACACTCACAACTCTGACTTGGAAATTAAACTTGCTGAATAAGGAGAAATGACTAGCTGGCAAGAAAAAGAAAAGACAGAGGCAATGAGATAGGACAATAAAAACCAGTAAAACTTGCTGATAATCACTAACCCCATACTTACAACTCTGTGTAGTTCCTAGGTGCTAACAGAAAACACTAATTTATATAGGCTTATGCTATGGGAGTGGTGTATACTGCCTAGGAATAATTACTTGTTAATTTTGTATGGGTGGAACAACACAACCTCACGAAATGGATGGTTAGGATAACTCATTGATATTCAGTGACTTGACAGTTGTAGAAACGGCTTGCGGTGATTCAAAGCGTACTTTCGCGTCGATCAAAGGGATGTACTGTATATCAATGTAGCATTTTAATCCAAACAACAAATTGTGCTTACGCACCAAGTTTATCTGTATCACGAATACACTGGAAATAAAGATAAACACACAAAGAAGGAAAGAACACGGACGATGAAATGATGTAATTTTGTAGAGCCAAACCAATGCGGGCTCTCACATTAGGTTCGATTTTCGTTGAAAGAACGCAGGAAAGTCTCAAAGCGTAACGTCGTCTGCATCGCTTCATCGTTGTTTACTACCGGTGAGTCCAGTTAGATGCACGAACAGATCCACTGTCATAGCCGCCGCACGGAAAAAAAAATTTTGCTAAAACAGCGATTTTCTCGCTGTTTTAGCGATTTTTTGACTACTGCTTTGGCTCCCAGTAACAAAATCGCTAAAACAGCGAATTTTTGTTCGCTACTTAGCTTTTCGCTGGAACAGCAAACAAATTTTGCTGGTTTAGGCAATGACATTTGCAGGATCTGACACAAGCCGACACCTGGAAAAGGTGCGTTTGCTGGTGTAGCGAACACTGTGTTTGCTGGAACAGCTGATATTCTTGCTAATTTAAGCAACTTTTCTACCTGCTTTAGTGATCATGGCCTGCTGCAAAAATATGTGTTTGCTGAAGTAGCAAACATTTTTTTGCTGAAACAGCTAATTTTTTTTTTCCAATTTAGGTAGCTGTTGTACCTAATAAAGTGATCATTGCTTGCTGCAACGACGGTTAAATTTTGCTATGATAACAGAAAAATTTCTTTCAGGAGGTACAAATTGACAGAAATAAAAGTATAAAATGTTATACAAGAACAAAGTCTATTTACTTTTCATCAAAATTAACCTTCACAGTCATAGAACATGGCATCATTAATATTACAAGTAATATTTCGGTACTACATACCTTGCACTAGAACACATTTGGAAATCATATAGGGGGTATAATCGAGAAGATTGTCATGGAAAATGCACAAGTATGAATTAGAAGCCACAACTTCATATCCCCCTACATGTTCTACCATCCCTAAGGTCTTAAGAGTCTGACAAATGAAGAGAGCCTTCCCTTCAATAACAAAAATATCAATAAGTTTGCCAAACTTAAATAGCATATTATCAATAATATCACAAACTAAAACTACTCTAGGTTGATATTTTGTTCCATAGATTACGACCCAATTAACCCTTTGTACTGATGACAATCCACTTGGCAGCTTATTCTTAATTTTGCTAAATAATAAATGGTCACACAAATCAATCAGTTCACCAGGGCCACAAACCATGGGAGGAATAAGTGGGGCCTTGGTAAGGAAACGGAAACATGTAGAGAGCTGATGTTTTGTCGCAACAGACAGTGGCAAGTTCCTGCGGGATGTAATTGCACGCGCATACTTGGTGACTACTTGCCTATGCTGCCCTTCACCACGCTCTGAGGATAAATGAGAGGGAGGTCCACTTGAACGTAACACAGCACTAGCATGAAGAAGAAAATGAAACTTGGGTGGTAAAGTCCGGTCAACTAATTTAAGAAACAGAGAATGATGTTCGTGTACAATCAGGCTTAACTCTTCAGACATAACAGGTGGCAACTCTTTGGCCAGTAGTATTTCGATCATTTCTCTATGAAGTTTATACAGCTGCCAAAAGGGATCATCCTCAGGAACTAGATCTCCCACAAGGACACCAAAGATACGGACTAATGAAAAAATTTCAGCAGACGTTCCTTTCAGTTAAGACCTAGAAGCAAAATCATCAGCAATAGGGACAGGCTTATTTCTAGAATCATTGGGACCAAAGTCAAAGAAAAACAATCTTGAGTTCAAAGTGGAAAGTGAAAAATACTTAGAATCAATACAATGTTTGATAATTGGTATCATAACGTAATGGCATACTCCTTCTGCAGTATCATGCATTACATCAATTGACTGGTTGTCTACAAGATGGTATGAATGAACTTTGTTAAAGACGCAGGCTTCTTTGATGCCAGTCAAAGACACATTTCCACGTGCAACATCAGCATTGTAATCAGCCACAGTTCTATAAAGAGACACATCCTCCCTTGTCATGCGACAAGTCAACTCTTTTGGTGCCCTGCATATTATACAAGGGTAATTGGCAGTAAAGCCTTCGGCAAACCCAAGAATTCCATGCATGCCTAGATTGTCACCACGAATCTTATTGAGTATAAAAAAAACCTGTTTCTCACCATCATCAGTGGAAACCCAAATTCCATTTTCTTCAAGAAAATTAAACTCTTTAATAACTGGTTTGAAAACTTCAGAATTGTACCTAACTTTTCCCGGAATAGTACTTTTACGGTCATCAGAATCAATTAAAAGAACTAAGAAAATATTTTCTAGCTTTGATCTGCAAGAAGGTGGCAATGCAGGCAGCATTAAGTACCCTGCTCCCAACTTTTCCGAGTGAGGACCCAAGTCTGAGTTGGATTCAACTTCATCATAATAAAAATCAGCTGGGAAGACTATATTAGTATCCTTGAATTTAGTGATTTTGTTTTTCCACAGATGACCTTGGATAACATCACTTATAACACCAGCATGGGAGGTATTTCTCAAGTATTCACAATATTTAACAGTTACAGATAATGCTTCTGGCAATTCAAACAAGTTTTTCAGAACACGACGAAAAGGAACAAATTGCCCTGTAGTTTTAACATTTTTCACTACAACCCCTGTACGAGTATTAAAAGGTTTTGGCCTAGACTCACTTATAGTAAAAATAACAGGGGCAACATAATAGTTGTTGGCTTTGAAGTGTTCCATTCTCATGTAATCAGAGTGCAGTCCCTGAAACGGATTCTTAATGCTGTTGAAAACAAGTTATATATCACTAATAGTTTCCTCAGGGACAGGAGAGGCTGCCAGGGCTTTCAACACTATGGCTTCTAATATCTCAACAAAACCGCCATTTAAAAACAGGTCGAAGTCGTCAATTAAGGTTTGCACAAAATTTCGAGGTATACTTGGGTTAGAGTACAATTTTGCTACTAACATGTCAACACTTCTGGCATAGGTGGCTTGAAAATCTGCTGCCGGTAAGTCAGGAACACTATCAATGCCTTCACTATTATAATCACCACTATTAAGAATGTCACTGTCGTCTACAGGACATTCATTATCCACAGGCAATGTGGTATTTGTAGACTTGTGAATGATAGAAGTACCACCAATAACATCACTATGACATTGTTTCAAATGTTTTGAGTACGGTTTGAATGAAGGAAATACTCTACCACACTCACCCTCACCACAAATAAATCTAAGTCCTCCATGGCTAGGCAAATGGAGTTTTAAATGAAAAATGGAATCAAAACTAGCACTGCACATTCCACACTTGACCATTGTAAATGTATAAAAATATGCATAGTAACAAAATTTCACATAACTAAATTATTAAAAGAATAAAATAGGATATAATGTTTAACAAAATCTAATGGATAAAAAAATGAAATCTAACTATACAGCCTTAGTACGAACATGACATACCTGAAAAACTCTAAACTTTAAACCTTAAAAATTCAGCTACAAGCCTATCCACTGCCTCACAATTCTTGTCCCATTGGGCGGAGAACTCATAAACTGCCTTCTGCAAGAAGAGCCAAAGAGACTCTGACTCCGGAGGGTAGTACGCATGCAAGGCGTGATATGACTTGAAGGCTACATCGAGTGCTTTAATGGGGCTTTCCAGATTGGCGTATTCAAAGTTGTCAAACTTCACAAGACACTTGTACTTGGACTGCTCCTTAATGACAACAGGTAACGGTTGGCAGGTTAGTTGGAACTTTGTCAGCCTTGTCTGACGAGCTTCAAGTAAAGTCTTCAAATCTCCATAGGTCTGTAAGACAAACCCACAGCAATAAGAAATAAAGATCACTACAATGCACTAATTAGAAGCATCTTAGAAGAAACGCAAGGGATATTTAATTACGTTGGCTTTCAACAAAAAGGAGTCCCTCATCTCTTGGCGAGAAGGGCGCCAGCTGGTCTTATTAAGACTGGCCACAGTAGTCACAGGGAATAGTTGGCTGAGGTGGAGACAAACAAACAAACTTCTTTCACCTAGAAACAAACAGAAATTAAAATATGATCAGTAAAGAAAGACAGCATTAAGGAAAGGTATGTGCAAATGTACGCTTACTTTGAGGTTTTGCATCAAAATCATCAAATTGGTAATCCTTGTTAATTGTTCGGAGTTTCTGAAGGACAAATTTCTCTAATTTTTTGTAATTCAAGTCCATCTTTAAAAGCGCATGCTTCTGAATGCATTCAAAGTCAATCTCCAACTACAAAATAGAAACAAACAAAAATTTTTAGTTTTTATAAAACAAATCATATTAACCGAGAATTGTCAATTTAAGTTAACTAGAAATTAGGTAAACCAACCAAATTAAAGAGAAAACGACTTACAAGGGTCCAACCTAAGGGCTCTTGAATTTGAGGATATGTTTCAGAGTAAGAAGCCACTTTGGCATCAGAAGACTTCTTCTTCTTTCTTTGAGTTTTTTTTTTTGCCCTGCTTAGACGCCTCTGCTGGGGCAGGTTCCTCTTGAACTGGCTTCTGCAAATCTTTCATACGCTTCTTGCTGGTCTCTTTCCATGATGATAGAACTCTTGGCCAGGGTGTCACATTCTTATTGGCAAGCCAGGTCAGTGCAGCACCTGTGCCTTCTCCCGCATCACCTGAAGACACACAGGAAATAAGAGGGAGGAAAAACCCACGAACTTAAGTGCTGTTTATAAAAAAAAATTAAAAAATGAAACACTTTCTAAGGTAACTTACTAGTATCTAAATCAGCATCTACTTCAGATTCTTCTTCAGTGTCACTATTTGAGGAAAGAACTCCCAGTTTCTTAAAAGCTCTTCTTTGATTGTAGTAGCGCCTTATAATTCGACCTTTGGCCATTTTGCCATTACCAGAAGCTCTGGTTTCTTCTCGGTACCTTGTAGACTGCAAATAAAAATTTATTATGGAACAAAACATTACTCTTAAATGTAAGAATAAAAAGTAAATTTGTAGAAATAATTACCATGAGTTCATTCTTGAAGAGTCCTGTTACTTTCTTCGCAAGAAACTCAGCTCGCTCTTTGGTGATCCTGTAGCAGAAGCATGTATAAGTATACAGAAATCGCTTATCTTCATTAAAACCGAAAAAATAAAAAAAATAAACTACTCAAAAGTACAAACAAGAAACCAGAAAACAAAAACTAGCCTACAACCATAACTTAAAGCATGCACGAATCTAAACAATACAGAACTACAAAAATACCGTTTGCCAAAATCTCCAGCTGTTTCATGATTTATTATAAGTTTGGCAAGGCTGGATCTGTTGCTGTCACTCAACGAACCAGTGTTTTGGTAAACACTTAATATCAGCTCCCCCGCTCTACCAGCGGACTCTAACACTTCCTACAAATCCTAATTTACACCAACAACAGAAATTTCAATGACTGCCCCACTCATGGTATTGTGAAGTGCAAATGGAAATCATTTAAAAATACTAATGGCTCACTCAAACAGAAGGGCAAAACACAAAATTTAAATATGAATCAATCTAATATTTAACTTTTGATGCACACTTCTTTAAAATAGCAACAGCACAAACCACAAAAAATTATTTAAAAAAAAAACAGATAGGACTTAACATTGAAAGTTATGATTGAACTGCCATGCACACAATCAGGAAAACACAATGAGTCATGCATTAATAAATACATGACAGAATAACAGAATAAGAAGAGATGTTTCACACCCAGCTGCCAAGCAGACCCTCAGACCGACTGGTACTTGGTGCAAGTCCGAAGAAGATAATCTTCCATCTGTTTGGCAGACTATGTTACAGTTACATGTCAAACCAGATATTATATAACTGTTTCCACTGAGAGCTGAAACTCCGTGTAAGCACGTGGTTCATCTTCCAGGTCCCTGGACGCCAATTTTATTGGTTCACTCTAAGGGGTGGAACCACCCCCTTAACTCCGATGTCGAAAATCGCCGCGAAGGGCGCCGATAAAACCCATGTGGCGGGCAAAAATTGTCAATTTTTCAGTCGGCGTGAACATCATGGACCATTGAAGCTGCTGATTCCTGAATTTCGACGCCCTACGAATCCCTTAATTTTGGAGGGGGTTAGTTTTTGAATTAGGGGTCGTAGAGTTTCAAATTGATCGCAAAGGGTAGCCTCAGGGGCGTCAAAAATACCCGGCGCGACTGACACCATAAAAGAATAAACTCGAAAAAACTAAAAAATTAGGCTTGTCTTTACAGTCACTTTGCGTCCCTCTACCGCCGCTCTCAGTCGAGTGGGTAGTGCGGGAGACGGTTTTTTACAGTTCGAACCTTTACAGTTAAACGGAGAACTCAAAATCTCGAAGAACCCCTGCATTTTCTACTTTTTGAATCCACGCAAATTGCGCAAATATTGACCACAGCCACTGTAATCATCGAAAAAGTGCTAGGCGCGTTCGTTTCCATGGATTTTGTGGCCTGTAAGAGTGATTGTTTGGATGTCACGCTTTAACAATGGGGTGTAAGAGTCTATGCTACCGCAATGGGTTGACCGTCGAATTTTGTGTTGTCAGTTTGTAAAGGTTCGAACTGTAAAAAACCGTCTCGTGCATAACTCGACTGAGAGCGGCGGTAGAGGGACGCAAAATGACTGTAAAAACCAGCCTAATTTTTCAGTTTTTTTCGAGTTTATTACACTTTTATGGTGTCGATTTGAGTCGCGCCGGGTATTTTTGACACCCCTGAGCCCTCTGCTACCCTTTGCGATCAATTTCGAAACTCTACGACCCCTAACTCAAAAACTACCCCCACCCCCTCCAAAATTAAGGGATTCGTAGGGCGTCGAAATTCAGGAATCAGCAGCTTCAATGGTCCATGAGTTCACGCCGACTGAAAAATTGACAATTTTTGCCCGCCACATAAATTTTATCGGCGCCCTTCGCGGCGATTTTCGACATTGTCTTAAGGGGGTGGTTCCACCCCTTAGAGTGAACCAATAAAATTGGCGTCCACAAGATGAACCTTTGGCACGTGCTTACACGGAGTTTCAGCTCTCTAGGTCGACTAGCAACGAAATGGCGGACTTCGAAAAAGTGGACCGCTAAGTGTATAACTGTTTCCACTGAACTCATCTTCATAGGTGCGGAAGAACATTTTCTACTGGCCAACAAAAAAAAACATCACTTACTACATCTATGCACTGGACTAACAGCTGCATTCTGCATTGGTTCAATTCACGCAACTAAATAATGTTAAGTTTGACACCTAACTCACATGCACACTACTACATAGATGAAAGCTCATCTTCAGCGGACTGACATCACTTAAAGAAAAAAACCGTGGATTTGCAAGCAAGAAAAGAAGGGTAACTCACATAAGAACCAGATGCGTCAGATGCCCTGCGGGATTTCCTTTTAGGACCATTCCGGTTAGCAGACTTCCTTTTCATGGATGGGGCAACGAATGCTTCGCTTGAAGTTTCTGACGCGTTGTCCTTTTTGCTGTCTTTGTCTACGTCTTGATCCTCCATATTATCATCACCCTCATTCGTTGCTTCAGCAACAATATCCTTAAAAGCTACCTCCTGCTGAGGAGTAAGTGTGATTCCAGCTAAAGAAGAAAAGAAAATGAACACGATACACAAATACCAATATACTTCAAATTGTATTAGCATTAAAATTGAAATAACCTTTTGGTTGAGAATTGTCACAGGGTTCAAAATTGGCGTTTTCCCCTGACTTGAACGGATCGGTCTCAAAATAAAGCATTACAAGACAAATGATGTAGAAAACACTTTAATAAAAATTAAATCAATTTTTTAGTCATATTTATAACATACATATGTTGCGGTTGAGCCCGGGGAATTCGTCATTAGCAATGTCGTCAATGTCAACCTAACCCTCGACTGGTGGATGTTGACAAATGGCAACAAAAATTGGTTAATGACGACATTCCCCGAGGCGGTCCGAGGAATGTCGTTTGATAACCCTGACTAGTTCCAGCACCAAAATTGGCGTTTTTCCCTGACTTGAACGGATCGGTCTCAAAATGATTCCATATGAAGAGGTGTGTTAAAAATGGGCGTTTCAGAAGCATTACAAGACAAATGATGTAGAAAACCTGCTGCACGCCGCACCGGCGCCGGACAGCGTGCACGTCTCGCAGATGTGCTCCGCCGCGAGGAACCCCCGGAAGGGAGAACCGGAGAATGACGGGGGCGACGGGCGTCCGGTGTAGGCGCCAGGGGAAGGTGCCGGTAAGGAGAACTGCACTGTCGGTGCTCGGCGGCTGCTCAACGGGGTGCTCGCGGCACGGCTGGTGCTGGGGCGGTTGCTCTCTGCCAGGGGGGCCACGCGGCCGAACTTTAACATAGTCAGGGGGCAAGGGTAAGAGGCTGTAGCACTATCTAGCTGCTACACACCTGCCGGAGACGGGATTAGAGGGGGCAGGCTCTGGGGTGGAAGGGCTTGCATTCTGGGATGGAAGGGCGTGCAGACGGGGGAGCAGGCTCCGGGACAGAAAGAGCGCCACAGTCTCTTGGGACACGTTCACGTAAAAACCGTGGCCCGTTTCCCGAACCTCCACCAGCGCGTCACAAGTCTTCATTCTTTATGAAGAACCGAATTGAGGTGCTCCACCCCCTACGAAATCCAATTTCACCTTTTCTAATATCTCCTTGTATTTCTCTTCTGACAGAAACGCGGAATTGTCCTGCCTCTTGCTATTTATTATAACATTGAGGTGTTCGTAAAACTTTACTTTATCAGGAAGTTGGAGGTCCATTGGCTGAGGTGGGGACGAAATGGTGGCGTGCGGAATTTATAGCGTTCGATGCTTAGTCATATTTATAACATACATACATATGAAAACACACATCACAATTATCCGAGACTAGCAGTGAGACTGAGAATCTGGTCATCCATTGCATTAATTTCAGCGGCTTTGATGGTTATAAGTTTGGCTCTTTTAGCCTTCAGTTCTGCCAATTCATCACAAATGGACCTCCTCTTCGTAGCCGCATCCCTCGCACTTGCATTATCTTCCTTGTCCTTTTTGAGGGCGTCGGAGTAGCTGGAGCGAGCAGCGCGGATGGCTGAAATCATCTTCTTATCTACCATCATGTTGTCGACGCCCCCGTGTGACTTGATGGCGTCGTACACATGCCTCTGCGCTACGAGTGATCTGGCGAGCTGGTTCTCAACAATCATCTCCTTATTAACGGAAAAGCCTCGCTCTACAAAAGCTTGGCCATGGCTAAGAACTAACACTACCTTCAAAAAGGAATATAAGTTCTGGTAACTATTCTGACCTTGAAGGTAGTTACGCCAGAAATGATCAACTCTTAGATCACTTCTCCTATATTGAGCACACAAAGCAATAAACTCAGGTTTAGCAACAAGAGTTTTGAACTCCCTGCTAATTTTATCACAAATTTCACCTGAAAACCAGTTCTTTGCAATAACAGCCTGCAAAGCGTTTCCAAGCCTAGCCCTACTTACACTAACTTGACTAGCAATAATTGCAGGATCACAAAATGTTACATACTTTGCTAGTTTGTACTTTTCACTTACAGGGGACTTCAAAATTAAAATAGAACACATTTTGATAAGAATAGATCTACAATCAGTCTTAAAAGCTTTAATAGCATCAGCACTCAAATTTAACTTCCTTAACTCTGCTTTTACAGCATGGCCTACTTCTACCTTACTGCCACTCAATAAATTGTCCTCCTTGGAAATATCAACATCTGAGACAGACTTGGCCTTATCCAACACACTCTCCTTCACAAAATGGGACATAATATTGCGTACAACCGCAGAGAGATCTGTGTACAGAAATGGAATCAGGGGTGCAGAACATTGATACTCTTTTAAAAATGGATTCAGCTGCTGAGCAATGTAGGCGAAAAAGGCGAGCCGAGCCGGCATTAACTTGTCATTTAAACCTCTCTGCATGTTATCAAAACTCTTAGAATCAACCTTGATTTTCTCCCTAGAAACACCATTTACATAGTCTTGAAGGTCAGGAATGGCTTTCGATGCAGTAATTGCTACAGAGTCATTTTCCAGCCATCTCACTCCACAAAACTTTTCTGGAAAAATGGGCTTACCACTTTCACTAAATCTAACATAGTCACTACGGCGCGCAGGAACGTCCTTGAAAACATAGTAAATGCCACGCAAGAATGGCATAAGGTTCCACTTTACAGATTTAAAGCCCTGCTTGTAACTGTTGTTTACAGTATGGAGGCCACATGACCCAATGTTAACAAATGTAGAACAATCTGCACCATGAATGGCCTTTATGTCTTTTTCCAATTCTTTTAAGCAAGCATGGTTCACATTAGGGCCGTCCATAGATACCTGAAACATTTTGGTGAGATTGAGCTCCTTGAGTTCTTCCTGTAGGGCTTTACTAAGGTCTGCGGCACGTGAGTGACCTAAAACTGCTGAATTAAAATA
Source organism: Megalurothrips usitatus (assembly GCA_026979955.1). Taxonomy (NCBI): domain Eukaryota; kingdom Metazoa; phylum Arthropoda; class Insecta; order Thysanoptera; family Thripidae; genus Megalurothrips; species Megalurothrips usitatus. Next base: position 9,823,705 of record CM049607.1, read on the forward strand.
GCGCCACTGGACATCATTGGTTGTCTTGCTCCAAAACATAACTGCTAAATCCATTTGGAGCTTCTTAGATTTTTTGTTTAGACTCTCATCGAATGATACAGTGAAGCCGTTGCATTCCCGCAGTTCATTGAGCACTCTTTCAAAAAAACACGGCCCTAGCCCGAAAGTTAAGCAATACCCTACTTTACTCGGACCGAGTTCCATTCGCTGAGCGATTGTACTGTCCGGAAACATTCTAGGGAACAGCCTGGCTTGCCTGCCCGTTGCCGCCACAGACACATGGTTTTCTACAGCTTGAAGACACCATACAACTTCGGCCGAGGTGACATCATCCTTCAGGCAGTACTGCTGGATGCGGCTCTGGGAGGTGTTCTCGGGCTGGCGCTCCGGTCGCACAGGTGGTGCGGGACTGCTGCTGCTGCTGACAGCGCGCTGCTGCTGAGGAGCTGGAACTGCTGTCGCCGTCACCTCCGCCGTTGTCATGCCCTCAAGAGAGAGCGGGTCATCAGGATCCCGGTTTTCTACAGCTGCAGATGATCGCGGACCGTCCTGAGAGCACATAAATTATTAGCACGGCAATGCAATGTAGTATAACACTGGGGGTGTTCTTACTTCGTCCTTCCGCTCGCATTCGCAAGGGAATGGCGCACTGCCGACCTCTCCTAGGGTTTCAGACGCTGAGCGCGAGACTAAGAAGGAATGACGATGTTGAACACACCCATTTGCACACCGACGCCGAGACTAACGTCGCATTTATGCCTACGTCGGTGCGAATCGAACCCACTTCGCTCGGTCAAGAAACGTGCGCGCGACGGTGTCGGCAGATGCGCACGGCGGACATCGGCGACGTAACGGCACGGTGGCGACAGTGACGTATTGCTGTGAAGTGAGGTCACTTACATTACGACACGAGCAGGCGCCTCGTTTGCGCACCTATTCGTACGCGCGCGGGAACACGAGGGCTTCGGCACCGGAATAGGGCTTTAGGACGCGCGCGCCGCCCCGGGCCCGGGGCGAGCTCGGTGACGAGGCTCGGCTGGCTGCCGCCGCAGCGAGCGGTACGGCGGGCCCGGGCGTGCTGGCTCACGGCTGGCCGCTTGACTGGCAGGCAGGCAGGCAGGGCGCGGCACGGCGCGGCACGGCGCATCGGCCTCTGCGACCTACGGCTGGGCGTCACTGTCGCTACCGTAAACCACCTTCACCCAACTGCACACTCAGTGATAAAAAGTCACACAGAAAGTGGGTCCCGACACGAAACAAATCTGCACATTCAACATTTGGGGAAAATACTTACACGAGGGGCGAAAAAACGGATGTCCACTGAAGACCCCCTGGCTGCAACTTTGTGGGCGTGCCGCTTGCCCTGGATGTGGCTGCGCACTGCCTCTACGCCCATGTTGCTCAACTGGAACGACTTGGAGCACAGCGTACAGCGCGCCTCTTGGTTGTTAGTGCCCTGCTTGATCCCGGCGAATTCAGGGACAGTTAGCCAGTCCTCATTAAATACCGTTCTTTTCGTCGGGGCCATGGCTGAACCTAAAAGGCATAGAGTTCACTTTATTTACACACTGCGCGTGGCAAGGCCAAAGAGGAGCAAGGAAACGCAATTTCGGACAGTCGAAGATATTTCACACCATAGGTGACACGAACACTAAAATGGACTTACCTTCAAACACCGGCGGTTCCTGCTTATCTTCCAGCCACAGAGGGCACGGAGCGAGCGCAGCGCGCCTTCACCCTCCGACGTCTTCTTCACGAGTGCCGCCCGCACGGCACCGACCGGCCCGCCCGCTTGGGCGAGGCGGCGACAACAAACAAACCGCGCCGTGACGAGCCGCGCCGCGCCACCGCATCCAGCCGGCCAGCAACGCGCTGCGCCGATGGTCTGAGTCGGACGAGTCGAGCCGAGCCACGATTCCCTGCTGCTTGCGCGTAGCCGCGCGGCCGGCCGCGCTGGCGGAGTCGAGCCGAGCCAACGCGTCAAAGGAGCCTAGCCGAGCCATGCATTTCCAAGCCACCAGCGAGAAGACAAGTGAGACCCACTGACCGCGACCCAAGTGTTCCATTTTCCAGTGGGTTTTCCGATTTTCCCTGACATTTCCCTGACTTCCCTGACCTCTTTTTTTTCCCTGACATTTCCCTGACTTCCCTGACCTGTACGAACCCTGTGTCACCACTTTCGTGCAACTTTGATAAGGCATCCTTGATTCGATTTCTTGGACCGATTAAAGGAACAAGGGACGCAAGGTCCGCATCACTCATCAGCTTCAAGTCATCCATAGAGAAAATCATGTTAACTGAAACATACACAAAAATACAAAATAAAGGTCAGCATCACAACAATAATAGTTGAGAGAGAGAGAGTGGCAAGACATTGGAACCCCTTGAGCTCAACAACACTAGACCTAATGAGAAGCAACATAACCTAAAGCAAGTACACATACAAAGAACATAATCCGTGATTCTCTAAGAAAGTTATCAGGCTCTTAAAACCATTTTATAAAGGATGTAAACCGGCGCGTCTCACATGGCGCGATAGTGCTCCAAGACAGATCCAGGACATCTTGTTTTAGTCACGAGATAACCAAACATCATTAAGCCGAAAGTAGCCTCGGCGTTGAAAATGAGAGCGCCGTGATTTTGAAAATACTTGGAAGTGACAGAATAACAAGGTAGGCGTACGCCAGACCGCGTCGTGGCGTAACAGGCTTCGCTCATCGCGAAACACTGTTCCGCCACTCCACGCCTGGCGCACGCCTACCTTGGCCTGCCGGCGGCTGCCACCTGACGAGTAGGATCCTGCGGGGCGAGTCAGTAGGACGCCCTGCGGGCGTCACTCTCTCCGCATGGTCGCAAACACGCTCATGTTCTGCCTTCGGAACGTATCTTACATCAGCCTTTTCTTATCAATGCCGCTCAACCAGTCCTAACCTACCCTTACCTGCCCGAGCCTAGCCTACCAAGGCCCCTATTAACTTAACCTAACCGAGCGTAACTCACTCGCGTCACTGATCCGCCCCTCCACGACAGGCGCATGGCGCATACTGACTTTACCCAACCGGCGGAATTATAATTTTGGTCCACATGTGAAAATTATCTAAGAAACCGCTGAGGCTGCGGTGCCCCTGAGGGGAGGTTGACTCTGGTATAATGCAAGAAAGATGTGGTCCAAATTTGAGCTTTCTACGTCTAACCGTTCTCGAGAAATCGCGCGGACAAACAGACAGACAAAACATTTTTGACCCAGTCGGTCCAGGGCTTCGCTATCGCTCAGCCAATAAAGGAAACTAGAAGCATGCAGACTTTTTTTGTTGGTGCCCCTCTAACCTTTAATCTGGGGAACCATAGCAAAGACATGACAATGCCTAAACTCACCCGTGAATTCGTCGATGATGTCTTGATGTATATTAAGCGCCTTCAGAAACTCGGCCACGTCCATGATGATACAATAGTTTTAAACCTACCTATATGTAAACCTAAATCTGAGTCTAACAGGACTCGTTGCAGCCTACTGTACGGATCACTGACTGGGATGGCGCTGGGCTGGCTGAGACGCGGCGGCAGCGGCGGGCGGGCGGGGAGTGGAGGAGGACGGGAGGGGTGATTCGGAAGCTTCTGGAAGCTTCGAGGGCGGGAGAAATGCAAACAGCGTTGCTGGGACAGCGAAAATGTTTGCTGGAAGAACGTGTTTAACGCAGCTTTGGTTAAACTGGATTTTTGCGTTGTGAAGTGAAAATACCATCGAGAAAAAAAACAGTTGCCCATGCTGCACAAATGATGCATTGATGCTGGAGATCTCAATGCGAGACATTTCAAAAATTTGTAAATCATAAAAATTTCTGTGCATTGAGACTGAGGTCAACAAATAAAAAAAAGCACAAATTTTATTTGCAGTTATTAAAAAAAAACAAAGTGAGGACTTAATCAAGAGACAATAACAAAAAGAAAATAAGATTTTTGGCTGAATGGGGTTAAAGCAGCATGCCATGGCAGTTGCTGTGTTTCTTACTGTGGCCTGACAGTGCCTGGTGAAGGCCGTTGCAGGGTCTATGCGACTCCCAGAGGGGAATAAAATTGTCATTGTAAAACCTATTGAAATAGAAAAAAAAATGACTTGAAAAAGGATGTCACTTGCTCATAATGATGCTATCACTCACATGACCAATTTTTTCCCTCAGGTCAGCCTTTTGCTCTAAATGACTAATTTGTCCAAATAGCGATACCAAGTCACCTAAACCAGCAACTTAATTCCCTATTTTAGCATAAAAAAAGTGATACTGTACCGAAAAATAGTTTTTCATTCCAGCACCCCTCAGGTTGCTGTAATGACGAAACAATTTGCTATCCCAGCGAATTGGTTTGCTATTTCAGCGAATATTATTTTACCGAACACGGTTTTGCTAAATCTGCGAAAACTTTTTTTTCCGTGCGTGGCACCGGTCTATGCCGGTCAAAGTCAAGTAATGCGCCGAGTAGCATTGAAGCGTCAAACTGAAAAGACCGTTTCGTCTGCTTGGGAGCGCGGGAGGAGGCGTAGCCTCAGAGCAGAGGCTCTCTATCCGCGGAGGGGAACCCGATTAGAGGCGCGCTCGGATGGCGTGCCTACGCCCGTCCAGCTTGTGTGCCAGACACCATTTGCACAAAATTCCAAATTATTGGCTGCTTATAGCGCGTTACAGCAACAACCGTATAATAACCGGACTACCCCGGATTACCAAACCGATGTCAGCCGGAATACCCGAGTCGGTACCCCCTTGCAAGCTGAGGTGGATCCAAGTCCGCAGTGAACTCCCGCGGCCCCTGCCTGGCGCTGACGCAACGCCTATGAACACAAAGTTTTTGAAAACCCGAGAGAAGAAGACCGCGCGGGCCCCCGCAACCCCGGCAGCCAGTACGAAGCAATGCTTTAAAATGCCAACGCTTTGGACACACCACCCTTTTCTGTCCGGAACCACGAGACCGCTGCAGAAGATGTGCCGGCGAGCACCGTTCGTCGGCATGCCCAAGATCTGCCCAGCCGAAGTGCGCCAACTGCGGAGGAGGCCATCCCGCCACCGCAGCCAGCAGTTGTGTCGGAGGAGCGAGACAGATCGGTGGTTGTTGCAGAGAAGCGTAACAGATCGGTGGTCGTAAAGAAGTGCCACAGATCAGCGGTTGTTGCACGGACACGTCATTGGGCCTTTAAGCCTCTCAACGGCTCTTATAGATTTGCGGTATTACATTACAGTAATTATTGAGCAGTATAGGCATGTTCACTCTGACCATGGCCACGGGCCTCTGCCGACATAATTCGGATGGCGACTGAGCTACTCCCGCGGGCAATGAAATCCCAAAGTAACCCGAGAGTGTACGAAGTGCGTACATACCACAGAAGACCAAATGAGAACGTGCCTCTGTCACCTTGCAGTTGTGACATGATCAATGCACATAGTTTTCTACATCAAATATCTATAAAGTGGCGGACACGCGAATTTTGAGCTTCAAAATCAACTAAGACTGTGGAAGCCGTAAAAACTAATAGAAGCCGTTGGCGCACGGGTGTTGTTGGTCTGAGGGCTGCTAAAAAGATAAATTACTCCGCGAATGCTGGCAGCGGCCCTGTAACGCCCTCTTATTTCCTTGCACGTGTGTGATTCTCACACGCAGCCTCTAGCAGTAAGTCCTGGCTAGTCCCTGAAGAGCTCCCAAAGCAATATTTATCGGTGCGAGCTTGGCAGCGTACACTAGACAAGGTGTGTGTACACCAGACCGCGTCGTGGCGTAACAGGCTTCGCTCAGCGCGAATCGCTGTTCCGCTTAGAGATGGGCGATATGATATCGTTGTATCGATATAATACATACGATATATCTTTATATCGAGTCACTTTCGAACTATGCGATATATCGGTATATCGATAGAAATGTGCCGATATCGAATGAATATTGCATGAAATTTACGCGCGAACTAAAATACATCCGTCGTGCCTGCGCTCGAGGAACACAAAATACAACAGGATCGCAAGCGCGACGCGCGTATCGAGCTAACCTATACCCGCCTGACTGAGACCATGACGGAAGCATGCGCGAGGGCGCTGCGCAAGGCCGAGGCTGAGTGGGGGCCGAGACGAGCCGAGCGGCCCCGCCAAGCCCAGTCGAGCCATCGGGTGCACTGTCTGTCTCTCACAGTATTAAAGGCCATTTTATTTTGCATCACTTCAGCCTAATTTTATGAATAGAACCTCTATTTGTGCACATTTTTCGTTTTTGATACCTAGTGCGCCTCGCTTTATTAAATGTTAGGTAAAATTACGCGTTTTCCCGTTTTTCCATACAATATTCATTCAATATGTCGATATATTAGACTCGATTTATCGATATGCGATATATCGAATAATTTTCATATCGATATACTCCATATCGATATTTTGGCATACGATGCCCCTCCCCAGTTCTGCAACTCCACTCCTGGCGCACGCGGACCTTGGCCTGCCGGCAGCTGTCTTCTGACGAGTCGGACCCTGCGGGGCCAACCAATCAGTTAAACGCCCTGCGGGCGTCGCTGTTTCCGGCCAGTCGCAGCCACGCTCATGTTGTGGCAGCCGGACATATCTTGCATTGCCTTTTTTTCATCGACGCCCGTAAACCTTGCCTAAACTACCCTTACCTAACTGAACCTAACTTACCCAGGTCTCGACCAACCTAACCTAACCGAGCGTAACCGACTCGAGTCACTAATTTGCTGCTCGACGACTCTCGAGGACGGGGTCCCTTGTATCGAGACCGGAGGCTGTATTCGTTCGCCATACCCATACGATGCCTTTGTACAGTGCCGCAATCCGCATTTCCATGACACCTAGTTCTCGAGTTTCAGCGGTCGTTACATGTAGCCCTCGAGGACGGGGCCCTAGTCTCGAGAACAGTGACTGTACTCGTTAGCAGTATAGATGCCCCATTGTAACGGGCAGCCATCTAGATTCCCCATTGTCACCCTGCCCCTCCCACCCTCTTATGGGGGTGTAACCTCAACCTAATTATATTCCCTATTGTCACCCTGCCCCTCCTTTGGGGGCCTAACCTAACCCAAGTTTATTCCCTAATGACACCCTGCCCCGTCTCGGGGTCTAACCTAACCTAAGCCCGCCATCCTGAGTCCCCATTCTGACGGGTAGCCCCCTTTCCCCCACCCCAGGCTCTTTGAGGGCCGTAACCTCGAACCTAAGTTTAGGAAGGCATGGCTGAAATTCGGATTAAGTTCGTGCCAGCGAACCAATCGGATATTTTGTTCATGCCGTCCTGTTACCAACCTTGTAACGAGAAATTTCCCTAGCTATTTCCTACTACGCCCATGAGGCAAGCTAGATGCAGTCGTTAGAATTTTTTTGTGCGGAAAAATTGTATCCCCTGTAGGCCTATACTAAAACCGCAATTTTTTGTGCATTTTTATTTTGTTCAAAATGTTTTTGTTTTAATCTTTTGTGAAAAGTCTTTTGTAATTCTTTTAAATTCTTTTTTGCAAACTTTTTTTGGCTTAAAATTTTTTTTTGTATAATCTTTCTCATTGTTTGTGCAAAATTTTTTGTTTAAAATTTTTTTGTGCAAAATTTTTTTGTTCTAAATTTCTTGTAATTTTTTTTTTGTTTTAATTTTTTTGTGAAACTTTTTTTTAATTTTTTTCAGTGTTAAAATTAGAACACTCCTAATCAGTCGTTCATCACATACCACAAGCCAACTCGCTTTGCGTTTTGTGCAGCACACGTATGAATGGGATTCACAGAGTGCTGTCTGCAGTGCCACGGCACAAAGAGTCGAGGGAGTTTTTTCAGCTTAGGGCACCCCATTTTTTCAATATTGACCACATCCACTCCATAGGGAACAGCATTTTCAAGTATTCTTCTTTTTTCCTCACCCTTCACACAGATAAGTCTGTACTGAGATGTCCAGTAGAGTCTATGCGGGAACATACCCCTCCTGGAACTTACCCCTCACAATTTTTAATTGAAAACCTTTGGATTTT
>CM049607.1:9832197-9859184 GCA_026979955.1 Megalurothrips usitatus
ACCCGGCGCTCAACGACACTAGCGCCACCTATCGGTAAAAATCAGAAACGCATACACACAGTTAATTCTATCAACGGTCCGCGCCGCGCCGCGTTTGAATTCTTGCGCCGGCTGAGCCGGGAAGGAAGGGAGCGATGCGAGCGCGCGCCTTCCCCATCCGCACTACAGCACGGTCGCGCTGTGCCGACGCTGTTGAGAACCGAACCGGGACGTGCTGCCGCAGCGAAGCCGAGCCGAAGGATGCGCGCGTAACCCGAGCCGAAACGCGCGAACGCCGAGGGTTTGTTCACATACTTCGGGAGCCGAACCGAACCGAAGCCCGTACCCGAAGTCTCTCCGGTAGAGTTCGCCCGAGTCGCTTAACTGGAAGGGAACTTCAGGGTGGGGGATGTTTCCCCCGGACGGAGACCGAAGCTAGCCAGCTCGTCAGTGGTGCATCAACTTTCCTTGCGAAAAGAAGTGGTGTAGCAGCGCAATCAACATGGAAGAGACGGGAGACACAATCGAGCTATTTGGCTCCATTTCCTTATTTCCTTTGACGACTCGTTGGTGGCCGCTGCAGAGGCCCTCGAAGCAGCCATGGTGAGTAATTTTGTGACTTTATGTGGCGTGGCGTGCCATGCCCTGCCCTGCCATGTCCTTGTGCCTATGACTCGCATGGAAACTTGTTCTTTCACCATACCGAGTTAAGCCCCTAATAGTTTTAACGCATCTCTTGTGTGGTCATGTCTTGCGTCGGCTCCGTCGTAGCGCTGCTGACCGCATGGTTCAGTTACGTTGTTCTGGTCTTAGTCGTCTCGCACCGGTAAGGGATTCCCTGTCGGTGTGTTCCCGTCAGAGTGTGTGTGTGTGTGTGTGTGTGTGTGTGTCGGTGTGGTTTCTGTGAGCGCGCGGCAGCACCCGGCGCGGCGCGCCGGGCCGCGCCAGTCACAGGATCAGCTGTGCGGGCACGGCACGCCACGCCACACAGCTTCGTCCGCTCTGCACAGCTGATCGGCCCGAGGCAGCCAAGCCGAACCGGCCGGCTACAACCGCAGCGTCGGTGGAGCGCTGTGATGTATTCCCCTCTCACTCTTCTCGTGGTGCCGTGAACTTGACCTTGGTTACTCTCACAGCCATCACAGCTGTGCTTTGGGGATCGTCCTTATGCGCCTGCCACGTAGGCAATACTGACTTCACGCATGTAGTGCGGGCTAGACTATCTATTGGGCGTCTAGCGTCGCAGGCAGGTGCGGCTTACCATGTCTCATGATGGCAGAGCACTCCATGTCCATGTCTTGTTGTTGTCGCGGCATAAACCGTTCGTCTGATGAAAGCGGTTACTGACCCGGTGTTGCGATCAGCTGACCAGGAAGACAATTCCCCCCCCCCCTTCCCTCGATCTCCCGTCTACTCCTCCCCGCCCCTCCCGCCTGCTGTTCTGCATACGTGATCGTAACGCCGACAAGCCGAAGACGTTATGAAAAGGTCATCTGCGTGCGAAAAACTACTGTCTTCAAAAGCGATGTATACGTTCTTGTTCCCTTTGCACTGAAGTGTCAACGTCAACGATGCTGGACAATAGTTTTGAAAAACCATAATACAACCACGGCGGACTCGAGTGCATTTAAATATCGCTGTGTGTGTGCTGCAGCTGTGTCGTATTGTTTGCAGGGGGTGTTTACTTGACGTGTGTTTGTAATTTGTGAATCCTATGTACGATCAATCTGATTTGTCTTTTACCCTATATCCTGTTTTGTAAAGAAAGACGGCGGGTGTATCGAACGAAAATCAAAGCCAAGGAAATGCGACGTACTGTTTCGAGAAACGTGCTCTGAGCAACATATCAGGAGGCGTGAGAAGGTTAATATTTGGTTGTAAAAACTAGGTGTGCATTTAAGGGTGTGCAATCTTACTTTTTTTTTCTTTCATGAATCGATAGTTTTAAATTCGCTGATTCTAATGGTGTGTTTCTGTCCCTTCTAGACCACCTAGTTTTTGCTCTAGAAGCGTCCAAACATTCTTTTTTTCCACTTTTTGAGCAGAGGGGGTTGGGTCCGCGCAGCGTACGCGTAGGTGTGCACGGGGAGAAAGGGTTATCGTTGCGAGCAGGGTGCGAGACTACAAAAGTTGCCTTCCTCCACATATTTCTCATACTGCAGCCTCCAAGGGGGTGCCAGCTAGAACAGATCGCACAAATCATGTCACGTCACATCCCGTTCACACCGAACAGAAAGCTTGGTTGGGGTTACGTAACTGCTATATCTTTGTAATTGTGCCTCTTTCAGTGGTGAATTAACGAGGTACGTCTGTTATTGGCCATAACGGCTGCCATAAGGTTGTAATTGCTGGGTCCGGTGACGCCACCGAGCGACTTGCTCACCGCAGCACTGCACTGTAAAGGAACAGTGCGAGAAATAAGAGAACCAACGGAACATGGACGGCACAACATTTTGTAATGATTTCTCTTCATACAGCTCACTGGCCGTGTAAGTAGCATCTGAAACATCGCTGTTATAATGTGAGCCATATCTTGAGCGTGGTTAACTGATTATCTATCCGTAAATGATAGCGTCCGCAGACTGGAGCCCACAGTGTCCCTGGAGAGGATGACACACAGCGATGGTGGATTCAAACATCCTGTCAGGGCAAAGAAAAGAGGCCGCAACAAGAGGATGCATTTCAAGCGATGCAAAACTCATAAAGTAGGTTAATAATGGTAGAGGTGTTTGTTTAGAACAGCTTTGCCAAATAACTTTGTGCTTAGGTGTACTGTGACAAGCGCTTGGACCATTTTGGATTTGCTTCGGCTCTTGATGATGGCCAGAAATGTTTCCATGGATTTAACGATGCAGCCATAGCTTGGAGCAGCATGAAGGCACACCAGGCAGCAGTACGAATGGCGGAATGTGCACCTATGGACCGTGCTTCTCTGTCCCTGCGCATGGCTCTGCTGACATGCACATTTTCAAGGTATTATTTTATCTGACTGCGCATGAGGTGGTATCGCAGACAATATTAAGAGCCTCTAATGTTTCCTTACAGGCCGTTCCTGTGCCTCGGAGGAAAATACGAGTGTTGTCACTTTTTGATGGTATTGGGAGCGCATATTACATTCTTGCCCATCAGCTGCTTCTCAGCATTGATATTTATTTCTCCTGTGAGGTCAGTAGTGATGCTATTATGTTGCTGAAACATCTGTACCATGGGAAGATTGTCCATCTTGGATGTGTGAAGAGGCTGGGGAGTGAGATGCTGCATTCCTTGGGCCCCATCGACCTCTTGATTGGAGGAGGTCCTTGTGATAATCTAAGCCGTGTCAATCCACGTAGAATGGGATTTTTTGTTAAGAAAGGCCACTCCCTGCCCACTGCTGTATGTTTACCAATGATGAGCATTCTCCGCTTTTCATTACAGATAAAAATTCAACTGGCAACCTCTTCTTTGATTTTATTAGAATCAAAAGCATTCTCTCTACTCATGCAATGAAAAGACAAGAGCCATTTCTGTGGCTTTCTGAGAATACATGTCATTTGGACTAGGATGTGCTGGACACCATGACGAGGGGACTGGGCTTTTAATGCGTGCATGTGCTGTTATTGGTCTGGGTCTAACTAGTTGAGTGTGTTGTTTCTGATGAGTAGGTTCCTCGGCTGCCAACCAGTGAAGTGCTGCTCCTCGTCCTTTTTAGCCCGTCCCGACACGTTAGAAACGTACAGGAGCCGGGCTTATAGTCTGATGCCCAGTGTTTGTTCGTTCGTTCGGACGTCTGTTCGCTGACTTATCGTTTACACAGAAACTTCAAATTTGGAGGATAGACTCCTTTTATGGCGTATATAAACGTACGGTGGCAACAATCTTCAAATTTTATCGCGTTCCTGTTTTCTGAGAATTGTTTGATTTGTTAGGTTAGGGTTGGCCGCTGCGTGTGGTGCGCCTGCAGGGGGAACTCCGCCGCGTGTCGGGGCGGGCTGAGTGTCAGGGCGCCGCGTAGGTTTGAATCCCGCGCGCCCTGGAGAGGAAGGCGCGATGACAGCCGATCGCCCCTCTCTGCGCGACGCTCGGGCCGACTCGGCAGGAAGGCCAGAGAGCGCGCCGGGTCCGGCAGACGCGTTCCGGCCCTCGACTGGCATAGACCAGCCTCTGTAAGTGCTTGGTGGCTTTCGATTTTCAAGTAGCTTTCTTTTCTTATAGTTTACCTCTGGAGTTATTAATTCCAGGACTGCACCCTGTGCTTTACGCCCGTACGCCCACTGAGCTACACCCAGCCGGGTTTCTGCGCACAGGTACAACGAGACCGGGTACCTAGCCAGTAAAGCCCGACTTGGTGGAGGTGCGGGGTAAGCACCGAGTGTATTTTTGTTTTGGATTTATTTTTTCGATCTTTTGAAGTGCTAGCAGTTGAATTCGTCTCCCAATTGGTCGTTTTCTAGGAGCGACTTAATTGGTAAGGTGTTGGATTGCCTTTTCAGTTCACACCATTTCTGTAACTTGTGTGTAACTAAGTGGCAGTCGTCTACGTTGGAAAGGCATGCCACAAGGACTGAGCGTCGCACCAGCACTGTATGCTTTAGCAATGGACCACTTACTAATGAAACTGAAAAAGATGAAAAAAGTTCTAAATTATTTTGATGATACGCATATTGGAACAGAAACTTTTGAACAGCACTTAGAAGTACTTGAAGAGTATTTCCACACCCAAAAAAGCCGGTTCTCGAAATAAGAAAAATGGGCTTGGTAAGAGATCATTTTGCTCTTAATGTCGTCCAGAACAATATACACTTGATTCAAGATGAAAATGTTCTCGAAAAGTGGCGGGAAAGATCGAGTATAACTTGCTCTCGGCTGCACCGGTTGCTCTTCATAAATTAGCTTGGTTTGAAATTATTGCACTCCTCACGAACTCAGAATGTTCCCGAAATTTCGCGTGTTCTGGTCTCGTCGTATTGTGTTCTCGGACGTGCGAAAAAATCCACATGGCCGCGTGCGAGAACATGTTCTTGGCGATGTTGAGAACAATTTGTACTCGACCAAAAACGGCAAAAGATGCGGTAAAAGGCTAAGTCCCACACTAAATGTGGAGTTTTCCTCTAAAAGCCGAGGAAGCGACCGGGACACGAACCCCGGTCGCGCGCGTCAAGAAGCACACGCGCTACGACCCGCGCTGCGGTGCCGCTCATGCTCGTGTCGGATGAGACGGACTGTCACCACACCAACACAAGAAATTTATGTTTTTTTAAAAAATGGGCTCCGTCGTTCCCGGGGTGATTGCTGACCCCAGTCCATTCCCAAGCTTCGTCAATCTAAATATAGTATCAACGATACTATGCTGGGAAAACTGGTTACGCATCGGCGGGGATCGAACCCACGACCGAACCCGACTTACTAGCCAGCCTCCAGGCACGGAACCCACTAAGCCACCAAGGCGACTGGTGGCCGCTGCGGCGAGACTGAGTGAGATCCGAGCGCTGCGGAGACGGGTTTATCGAGAGCATGTTCTCGGATGGAGACTCATGGTTCTCGGCTACGGCAAGCACATTTTGCATCCGTGCCGAGTACAAACATCGAGAACACTAAATCGAGTATTGTTCTGGACTTGAACCAAGAACGGCCTTTTTTGGGTGCAGCTACTCGAAGAGTTTGACATCAAGTTAAATATAAAGAAAAGTAAATTCTTTCAGAAGAAGGTGACATTTTTAGGATTGGAACTGGATGGTAAAACTGTGAGCGTTTCAAGGAAAAGAATCGATGCAATCAGAAAAATTAAACCACCGCAAAACAAAGACCAATTGCGTTCAGTTTTAGGAATTTTTAACTACAACAGAAAATTCATAAAATCATATACAACAATAGCGCAACCTCTGAACGATCTTCTCAAGCAAGAAGTAGAGTTTGAGTGGACAGACAGCCAACAGAATGCTTTCGATCAAATCAAAAACATTTTGTCAAACCCGCCATCGTTACGACTGTACAATCCAAAGAGTCATAATAGAGTGTGCGTAGACGCGTCGTATCATGGATTGGGATGTTCTCTCTATCAACAAGACCCAGATACGAAGCGGTATGCTCCGGTAGCTTTCGCTGGAAGAAAGCTAGAGGATTCGGAGAAGAAATGGCCAATCTATTACTTGGAATGTGCTGCGCTTGTGTATGCCTTAGTGGTTTTCCGATGCTATCTTCAAAACCGGAATGTGGAAACGGAAGTACTAACAGACCATCAATCTCTGCTAAGCACCGATCAGCCGGAAGGACCTATCGCCAAGCATATTATGTTTCTTTCAGAATTCAAATTCACAATAAAGTACAGACCAGGGAAGAAAAATTTGGACGCTGATACTCTTTCTCGCCACCCAGTAGAGGAAACTGCAAAATACTGTCGATGAAATGGTAGACGAACTCTTCCCAGAACGAGTACAACAATCAGGCTATGTAAATCCTGTTACCACCAGAGGGCAATTAGCCAAGGAGCAAAAAGCCGAAGAACAGGCAAAATTATTAGACCTCAGAAATGAAGCCGAGGATAATTCAGAAATACTAAACTTTGTGCTCAATAAATCGTCAATTGTCAGGGATTTACAGCAGTCAGACCAAGAGTTGGCAGTAATAATACAGCAACTTCAAGAAAAAACAGAAGACCGTGACGATCCCAACTTCAAGCTTAAGGATGGATTTTACCGGAAACATGATAATAAACTACTTATAGTTGTGCCTCGTTCATGCCGCAAATATATTCTGGCAGAATTTCATGACAATCGAGTACACAGAAGACACAAACATCTAATGGAAAACATCTTAACTACATTTTGGTGGCAAACAATCAATAAGGACGCACTGACTTACGTTCAAAGTTGTCATTTCTGTATGACTACTGAAAATAATCCCATGATGAAACCCGGATTTTTGAAACCAGTGACACCGAAGAGAATGTTTTCTGATATTTCGTGTGATTTTGTTGGGGAATTTAAAGCCAGCAAAAACAAGAACAAACATTTTTGTGTAATTGTTGACGCATATACAAAATATATGTGGACCAAACCTGTGAAAACAGCAGATACGGCTAATGCAATACAATGCTTGGAGGAATTTACTCTTTCATATGGAATATGTGACACATACACTTCGGATAGTGCTCCTTATTTCACATCGTTCGTATTCCAAAAAATGTTGGGCAAATAGGACGTTTTCCGTAATGCTTTTAGAAAGATACCACACTGCAACGGACAATGTGAAAGATCTATACAATCACTGAAGAAAATTTTGTGTGAATATCTACTGCAATTTGAAGAAGATTGGGAATCGTATTTGTAATTAGCGACATTTTTTTACAACATACACTACCATGACACAATAAAATGCAGCCCGTTTTATGCGGTACATGGGTTTCATCCTGCGGTACCTGGTATTCTCCAACTCTTACCAGCGTCAGAGGAGAAACTAAATATCAAGATCAAGAACCACACAAATTTTTTGGAAAACCTGAAATCAAGAATTGAACTAGCACAAGCAAAAACGAAGGAGTACTACGACACGGGAAGGAAGCAGGTCACGTACTCCATTGGCCAGCTAGTACGAGTGGAAAACGAGGCTGATGATTTGTCATGGCCAAATAAGAAAGTTAAGTGGATCGGACCGTATAAAGTGGTTGGGAAAAAGTCGTCACACTTTTATTATGTGATGGTCCAAGAAAAGGATTCACAGGGAGGACAGAGAGAAGTTGTGAAAGAATACCACCTAATAAACATGAGACCATATAATGAAAGACCGCCAGAATTAATAACGTAATTGCGCTCACTTATACTACCTAGTTTGAGTTGAAAGTCATGTATTACTTATTAATTCTTAATTATTGACATTCAATGGATGACTTGCAAGCGTTGTAGTTTGCCTCAGGGTGAAACGCACGCTCAAAGCTATAAAATTTTCGCTTTAATGTATGTCATTTTACTTGTGTTTATTTTTTCAGGCACTTTTAGGTTAGATCTTAGTTTAATTTTCATTCAAAGTCAGGGGTAAAAGTTTTTTTTTTATTTAAAAAACTGCTACAACTTTCAAAAGTCTTAAATTCTAAAACTTACAAGTATTTTTTTTGTAGTTTGGTATTATCCACCATCACTTCTAGTGGGTCGGGCCGGCGCAAAACATTAATGCCAACATTTTCTCCTTACAGCATTTGGAATTGTGTACTTTGCAAACATGGCAGTAGGGCCGTGGTTACTCGTGGGAATCATTCTCAAGAGTAGAGCCAAGGGTCATGAAGAACAACTGATGATTACTGAGACGAAAGCCATACAAGTGGCAACAACTAGCTATAAAGTAGCCACCAGTTCACTATATGTTCGTATATCGACAAATCTGCCATCAATGACGTTGAAAAATGTACCAACAATTGCCAAAGACTGTGATAATGTAATTAAAGATCAGGAATACCAAACTTTGTGCAAGGCCACCATCGCCTTAGATTTAACAAGCTATGGAATTCTTAAGGAACTTAATAGAGTCTTTGGATATACGGATGCAGTAAAATCTAGTAGTAAGCAAAAGAGAGCAATTCTGCCAATAATTGGGCGAATCCGTCATTGGCTGGAAGGAACTGTTACCGACAGTGACCTGGACAAGGTCATCGAATCCGTCAACCATTTAGGCCAAAACATTCAAATTATAGGAGAAACCACGAAAACAATAATCAATGTAACAAACACTAATGCGAAAGCACTAGAAGGCTTGACGGCTTCGCTCCAATCCAGAATGAAGTACTTCACGGATGCGTATAACATCCTAGCATCTAGGGTGAACAAAAATTCCTACGCGACAGATGTAATGTTTTCTAAAATCATAGGATCAGCTATTTTGCAGTCGAAAGTAAGCTTACTTCAAATACATTTGTTAACTATGAAAGCGATATTCGCAAGCTGCAAAAGCTCTGTAATTCCCAGAATAATTGTTAGTGAAGAGTATCTAAGAGAAGCATTGGTAAAGGAAGAAAACCTGTTACATGCCTCTGGCATAGCCCTGGTGTATTCTCACAGTAACGTTGAAATATATTATAAACTAAAAACAACGACTTGCGAGTTGCTAAATGACGATACATTAAAAATAAATGTTCAGGTACCAATTGTAAATAAGTTAGAAAATTGGAAAGTCGTCTCCCTTAACCCAATGACATTCTTAGCTAACGGGTTAACGTGCCAAATAACGGAAACAACAATAAACGTTGCCACTAATGGTTTTGATATCAGAAACCTTCAACATGCACAATTATTTGGAGGCCTTGATGTTTACTTGTTGCCTCGTCACAATTCACCTGAACTTCTGTCAAGTTGTGTACATCAATTATTAAAGCGAACAGATATTAATGTTATTTCAAAAGCTTGTCCATTGTTGTGTACAGACACTGACGCATCATCTATCCAAGTGTTGAGCAGTACATCCTATGCGTTATTGAACCCAGTATCCAAAGTCAATATTATATGTTCTAGCCAGTTGCTTCAGTCTATACCGCCAACACGCAATGGCAGGGTAGAAGTAACGTTGCCGTGTCATTGTACGCTGCAAGAGGCGGCAGGCACAAATGACATCTTGGTGCATGCCAGCCCAATCTGCAACGAAAGGCAAAGAACGGACACTGAAATTGGCATCAAAATTGAATGGGCGACTGAAGACTTTGAATCGATTCACCTATTCGCTCCGAAGCATCAAGTGACAAAACTGCTCAATCATGACGTAA
Organism: Megalurothrips usitatus; assembly: GCA_026979955.1. NCBI lineage: Eukaryota > Metazoa > Arthropoda > Insecta > Thysanoptera > Thripidae > Megalurothrips > Megalurothrips usitatus. The sequence goes on from CM049607.1 coordinate 9,841,901, forward strand.
CGATTCCAGAAATGTCAATTATAACTGTAAGCCCAATGCCAGAATTGAAAACGTGGCAAAATCTCCCGCTGTTTCACAGCGGAAAGGTAGAAATTGTCATGTGGGTAGTGCTTGTAAGTGTCGGGTTTTTAGCAGCTTCATTGTACTTACAAAAAAAATTCGGCATGTGTACAAAATTAATGGCTTGTTGTTGCTGTGTCATGAAAAGGGCGCAACGACAAAACAATTCGACTTCCAACAACGATATAGAGCAGGCAGACCCTTATGTAATAGTAGAAACTCCAAGGGCAAGAAGATTTTTGCGACGAGTCGCAAATCTACCCATTCAGACGACAAACCTCTAACTGCTTTAAAATAATTTTGTAACTTTGTACCATAGTTTAAGAAAACTTATGTTGTTCAGTAGTATATAACCTACTAAATTAAGCTGCCAATTGTGACCCACCATGGCAACAGACGACCCTAGCCGAGGGTACATAGCGTTCACCGTGCCGCGGCCGACCACCTAGGCAATTTTCACCCGGACGATCAGGGATCCGTCACGGAAGCACGAACCGGGAAAGTCATGCAGTAACATCCGCTGATTGACCGGGGCGCTAACGACGGGTCACGTCTGAACCCCCGAGGCGACCGCTCGTGTGGAAGTGGCGGCCCGAGAAGAGTGCGGGGCGGCGAGTCCAGTCCGGTCCACGGAGGACCTGACCGAATCAAGAACGCTATCTAACGAAAGAAGGAACATGAGGACATTTTCTCCCGACCCCGGGGAGACAGCCAAGAGAATACATCTGTTCGCATTGAAATTCTGTCTAAAATTAAGAAAATAGTTCTAAGGTCTTAGATTCTAAGGATTTTCGGAATAAAAGAAAAGAAGGTAAAAAAAAGAGGCACCAATCACTTACGAAATCTAAATTAATTAAATTCTAAATTATTTCAATTCATTTCGAGACATCATGAATCCAGTATATTAGCTACAGTATCAAATTAAGTTATCGCGAATTCGCCTCAGTCGTCAGAAAGATCGGGACGCTCTTCTCCCCGACCGGGGGGATGTCAGGGCGCCGCGTAGGTTTGAATCCCGCGCGCCCTGGAGAGGAATTGTAACCCTATCAGTCCAAAAGGAGTTAGGGCACACTTGTAAAATATGTCTTTCTGGTAACAATAAAAACCATTTGATAACAAAAAAAGGGTTCGACGGGGGAACTGGTCAGCTTTTACATGTTGGCGCTCGAGAACGCTGGCGCTGGGTGCCAGTTCCGGTCCACGGAGCATTTGTTCGACACATGACTGTGCCCACTGCCACACACTGCATCCTATCTTACGATCGCTACGCTGATAAGGAGCAAATTTTCATCCAGGGCTGTTCTTAATTTGGCAAATTTGTGCATTATTCAAGATTAGTTCTTGATTTTTGAGGGCTCATCTTTGATAATTTAAGATTGTCCTTGAAAACGGAGGAACCGTTTTCACCGTGTAAGTGGCGTTTTTATAGCGGTTATCAGCGGAAGTACCTTTGTCCGCGATACCTCGCAGACGACTCTCTTGCGATCGCGCTGATAATAACCCACTTGATCTCACTTGTTATGCAAGGTGCGACGACAGGACATGTCACTATCTTAAAAGCTCCTCCGCTCGGTCGCCTCCGCCCAGGGCCATTCACGAGCAAAGCTGCGATAGGGATGATGGCGTTATGGACGATTCTCAGAATACGGGCTACTTTCAAGGCACCCATACTTTTTGAAAAAAAAATGTAACAAATGTCCGTTTTTCTCCTACCATCCTTCTGGTGACACTTCTAGGAATAGATTTGAAGAACGGCGATAATAAATTACGCCCACCTGCGGATTGACAGGTCGTAGAATGTTTATAGTGGCTACCGAGGTAAAACCATTCCATGAAAAATTGCGAAGTGTTCCCCTCGGCCACACCGCCGGGTAGTTTCTTCTATAATAACATCGAAGTCTGCCTCCATCTGGCTTTTCTTACTCTCCCCCTCCCATCTCCCCCCCCCCCCCCCTCTTCGCTTGGTGTGGGTTGTGGTTTTTCCCTTCCCGGGTTGTGGAGTGCTCCTAGTGGTCGCCGAATCTCACCCTTCCGCTGTCTCCCTCGCCTCTCAGAAGCCGCCCTCCTCCAATCCGCCCCTGAGTTCCCCACTTCAGCATGACAGGGGTGGGATTTGGCTAAGGCAGGAATACACTATACTCATAATTATCGGGTGTACCCAGAAAAAACGTAGTCTTGAAAAGATGAAGTCTGCTTTAGCTTCGATAAAGGTCAAATGAGACTTGAATCAAGACTAAACCTTTGTTTTGAGTCTACTTTTAGTTCGGACCGAGAAAAAATGTTCCATCGATTTTAGCCTGAAATAGACTTGAAGGTCAAAGGTCAAGGTCAAAGTGGACCAGACTCAAGTCAAATTTGGCTTGAATCGAGGCTTTCGTATCTTAAATCAAGAAGTAAATTTTTCTGGATGAACTCATGATAGCTCTATATTTAATACAGGGACGCTGAAACAAAATAAGAAGGGATTAGTGAAAGCGTTCATTTACAGCGTGTACTTGTACACATCTGTAGAAACCACAACCTCAAGTCCACCCCCACCCATTCCCCTTCTCCGTCCCCCCTCCCAGACTCGACCACAAATCTTTGGTCTTGACCACCCAGGTCAAACGGATTTATATGATGCGGTAAAAGTTTTACGAAGATTTACAAACTTTTTAAAAAGTTTTATAGGTTTGTACACACAAAGCTTTATATCGACTAATACAAGCTTACATAATTTTATAAACACCTGTGTATGGTGGTATAAAAGCCAGTATATGATTGAATACATACGGGCATATACGTTCTCATACCCAACTTAAAATTCCATAGGACCAGCTATAATGTGTCCAAATTTTACGATGTCGGTCCGTGGGGATCGGACGAAGCGGACCGGGGAGTCGAAAGTGACCCGTATTCCGAGAATCACCATTATGTAACCCGATGCGACCGATGCCGTCGGCGTGCGGGTGAGGCCGATACGGAATCAAGTTGGTTCTCCTTCAGCACTCGCGGCGGGACGTCGCCTGTGGGTATGTAAGCGAATTCAGGCACATGTCTTTAAGAAAAAGACAAGACCGCGTCTACTCGTTATGACAATTATGAACCGTACTTCAAATATGCCAATTCCGCCGAGGCAGGGAACAGGCTCAAAATGTCCCCGCAAACGGATTGACTGCTTTATTTCGTGCGTGCCAGGCCGCGCCTGCGCATGCATTTGCGAAATAAGCAATGGAACTTGCTAAGGAAGCATTTTCCTACCACAATGCCATACACGAGGACAAAAAAAAAACAACTCATTCTTGTGAGTTTGCTTTCTGTTAACTTTGCGTGTCGGCAAAATACGTTTTAAATGTGATGTGTGAACCCAAAATGAACATTCTTTTGTGTTTGCATTGCGTTTACTTTCAGTTTGAAGCTGTCGGCAAAATGTGTTTCAAAAGCAAACTGAAACGCAAAATGAACACATTCTTTTGTGTTAACTTTGCTTTTACTTTGAGTTTGATGCATTCGGCAAAATGTGTTTCAAAAGCAATCTGCAAACGCAGAATGAACACATTTTTCTGAGTTTGCTTTGAGTTCGGAACAGCCCATAAAACACATTTCGAAAGGTGTTTTCAGAACACAGCATGAATGCATTCTGAGCACAAACTGAATTCGTTTACTCTGTGTTCATTTTGTATGTGTGTTTTAAACGTGTTTTAGGAAGCCAATGTAAACGCATTTCCATTTTAACGTGCTTACGAACACCAAACGAACACGAATAAATGGTTACTATTTTCGCCACAGAACCTTGTAGCTTAGTGGCTTAGCGATAGCGAAGCCCTGGACCGATTGGGTCAAAAATGTTATGTCACTACAGCCCGTGCGCGGACAGAACATGTCGGCGCCCGGTGCAGGGGTTCATAACTTATCGGCGCCCGGTGCAGGGGTTCATAACTTATACCGATGTGCTGTGCGTAGTGTAGAGAGCAAAGCGTATGTATATAAACAGAATATGAGATAACCGCGACGGGCGGTGCTTGTTTGTGGCGCGTGCTGAGGTGGAAATACACCAGCCTGCAATTCACAAAGGTGCGCACTTGCCTATGTACCAGGAGCCCGTCAGCGTTAAAAAGCAGTGGTAAGCTAGTAAGGTTTGAGAAGAAGAAGAGGGGGGGGGGGGGCAGTTTAGGATTATCCAACACCGTCTAGTTACTGTCTTTACAGTTGTGTGCGCCCCTCTACGTGAATCGCTATTTAACGCATCGGAGACAATACCGGCAGGCCTACTCCGTGAATTGAATGGAAATTCCCTGAACACAATTGTCAGTGGGCGTTACGTATTTACGAACGCCCACCCCCTTCCATACAACTTTGTTGCGTGCGCCCACGGAGAAAAATCTGTAGTAGATCCAACCGATGATTCGTTGGAGCAACGGGAAACAACATCGACCAAACCTTCAGTAGGTTTTCAGACGAGCATAATATTTAGTTAATTCAACGAAATTTAGTTAAGAGATACGTTAATATTCGTTTGGTAGAACTTGAGTTACTTTGTTACGGCTGCCGGAAAAAAAGATGTTCGATTATAAGGCACAACACTATTCGTTGGATCAACTAATGAGTTATGTTGGAAAACCTCTCATTCATCAGGGCGACTCGCACCGTCTCATACTATGTAGTCTTGATAGACGAGTGGTCTGGAGCGGTCTGGGGCACACTCCAAGACGGACGACAGAGATTCAAGACCCGCCGGTGCTTTTTTTCTTTAAATCAATTAAAGTAATTCGATGCATCCAACTTAACCTTTCGTCGGTATAACTGACGAGTGAGTTCAAACATTCGATCCGTCGCTTGTCTGAAACCTGAGCACATTAGTCAGATGCGCCAGCTATTTTTCCGTGCCGTGAGTGAAGACAGCTTTAGTTGAACGGTTAGCCAACGTGTTACATCAAATTTGAATATGCGTTACTTTCTGTCACTGGATTTCTTTTGTTCTTGCCCCCAAAGATGATATCGTAAAACTCTCATACTTCTGTTTGACAAACACTGGGTGGCATAAACCCACAGAAATGAAATCTTCAACTAAGGCGAGCCCCCTATGAAGCAAGGCTACCTTAGTATGTTCAAGATCAATTAAACATTATCGAGGCTAGTTCGGTCTTCAATATACAAGTTCAAAGCCTTGAACCAGAGGCTACTACAGTCTTGGGTCGAGAATGGCGCTCCTTGTCACTATATATTAGTTCAGTCACGTGCACAGGAAAAAGTATATTAGCTGTCCCAAATAATTTCATGGCTGTCCGGCAGACAGCCAATATATTCGCTGTACGAGCCACATGTTTGACTGGGCCAACCGAAGTGTACGCTCCGGCAGCCAAACCCGTCAGTGATTAAGATAACGGCTTCGCTGATGTGCACCATGGCCGGCATACCTAGTTTATATGTTGGAGTATGCAACGTGTTAGCTGTATGCACTAATCCGAGCATCAGGCGACCTAAAAAAAAAACAAAAAACAAGCTGGCCCGTCCCTCCGTCGAACCTCGTTGCCGGTTCCGCTCCGCTTCACCGGCACCTCGGTTCGACAGGGGGACTTGGCCTGCCGGCGGCGTTCGCGAGGGCCTCCGGCCCCCGCCCTGAGTCACCCGAGATGTGTCCTCTGGTACATATTTTTGTAACGATTAAAATCGCTAACCTCAGCCCGCCCTGACACGCGGCGGAGTGCGCCTTGCAGGCGCACCACACGCAGAGGCCAACCCTAACCTCAAATCAAACAATTCTCATAAAACAGAAACGCGATAAAATTTGAAAATTGTTGCCACCGTACCATAAAAGGAGTCTATCCTCCAAATTTGAAGTTTCTGTGTAAACGATAAGTCAGCGAACAGACGTCCGAACGAACAAACAGTCGGCATCAGACTACAGGGTGATTCTCCTCGTGAGGTCATCCACTTCAGGGTGGATAGAGGGCACCTAGAGAAGCATTTTTCGCAATGGAACCCATGGGCGCAAATGTCATGTTACGGAGTTACAGGGGTGTAACTTTAGCCCACTGTGCGCCTGGGTGGTAGGCAACTCATCGAGCACGATACGCCTTGCCGACCCCACCAGCCTCACTCCAGCCTGTCTCGGCTCGCTTGTTCGTGGCGCGTGCCATCGCCTGTGCCTGCCATCGCGCTGGCTCGCTCATTTCCACGGGAAAGAAGGAGGTGGGATGGGGTGACAGGTGATATATACGTTGTATGTATATATATATATATATATATATATATATATATATATATATATATATATATATATATATACAACGAAATGACAATGACAGCGAAATCGACAAATTGGACTACTGTTACGCTTGTCATGTCTTGGCGACTAAAACGCGAATCCCCGCCCCCTCGACCCAGGTACTATCCCCGGCTGACTTTCTCTTGACTTTGAGCGCTCTACACTGCCAAAATATTTCGCCATGTGCCGATTGATGACGTATATTCATCACCTAAATATTTCGTTACCTTACGATTTTCTCCTTACGTGACAAAATATTTTGGTGACAAACTTGTCATTACATCTGGGCTTTAAAATAAATTTTAAAAAAATTTCTACCGTGCCCAGTACAATAGTTTTTTTGGTGACTTTTCGCTACAAAATGTGCGACGAAAAAGTCTTGAACAAAATATAGGACTAGATTGTTCGTAATATGCCGAAAAATATTTTTACAGTGTACAACACGATGCCGCCATCTCTGCAAATCGCACTCGTCTTACTTCTGGTGTGCACGCACCACGCCGCTGGCTTCAGGGTGCTCGGAGTCTTCCCCTTCAACGGACGCAGTCATAATGTCATGTTCACGGTATGGGCACCTGAAAATCCCAAGTTTACAGTTTTCCTATAGTGCATTACCCCATCCGTCCTCCTTGATATTAGGAAACGAAATGTGGAACTAAGTGGCCCGTCCCATTTTCCAACTTCAGGGCCAACTCCGCTCTACTGGCACCTCGCTTTTACGGGGGACCGGGTTTTCTTACATACAAACCGCTTTATTCTAAAATACCTTTTGCTTATAAAACATGGTTGTCAGATAGACCGTTTTGAAAACCATTTCTTAAAAATATTGTTACGGACGGGACAATTTTTTAAAAATCTCCATTTGAGTGCTCGGATTCTTACGTTCTATGAGGGGGCCCACGGCGCTTCAGAATACAGGAACCTCCATTAAAAAACTGACAGGTAGTTTTCTTTGTCCGTTCAGAAATATTGTCCGTACTTAATTCCATACTATTGACGGTAATACTTGGAAAAACATTAATACATTCACCGTTAAAAATCCTGTATTGTCTTTAACAGTGAATAGTCTAACGCGCCCAGACCATCAAAAAGCCCATAGGAACCCGCCGAGAACGTTTGAAAGCTCAAAGTATTCCATAGCTGTACTCGAGAGCGCCGAAAATCGATCACGGCGTGAGACTTTTTTCAAAATCGGTGACGTAGGGAAAGACTAGCAGCTAGGGTAATGTCAAAACCATTGCCGTACCGGAGCTGAAGCGGCTAGGCCGGGGGGGACCCCCCCCCCCCCTGGATCCGCGCCTGCTTGGCCTGCCGGCGGCTGTCACCTGACGCGTATGCCCCAGCGGGGCAAGTCAGTACGACACCCTGCGAGCGTCACTCCCTCGCACCACGCGAAGAGGTTCCAAATTGAAACAAACACGGGTCCACTGTTAAAAATATAGTTCGGAAATTCCTGAAGTCCTTTCGGAAACTATTTTACCAACCGATCCTTCGTCTTTTCCCAACGCAGGGCATTTTGAGATTGGCTATGCTGGGAGCAAAACTCCGAAGCAGATTCAATAGAGGACACATTACCTTCCTAAATAGCTACAATATTGTGGAGTTTGCCACATTTTAAACAAGCAGTGCCGGAGGTATCCTCGCCCGGATGACGTCACCGTCGCAGTAACCGTCGTAGCAGCCGCCGCAGCATCCAAGGTTTGTGACTCGTTATATGACATGACGCTTTGGCACGCCACCGTCGGCTGCGGCGCTAGTTCGGGCGTAGAGGCCCCGAATGGGCTGCGCGGGGGCGCCTCCCGGGGGCAGACCAACCCCCGTGCGGTTCATTCGTTTTCTGTGGGGAAGCTCCATGTGCGCAGTAGACCATGGGGCACTCTTCCTTATAAGAGCCCGGTAACGGCCCAGGCATGCGGGGTCCGTCCGGGATAACTGGCACTCGTCCGGATCGTGTTGCGGAAGGCGGAGGTAGCCACTCAACACCTCACCGGCGGAAACAGCGGCCAGAAGGGCATGATTTGCACCGGGCCCGTGCCCCGGGAAGCACATCAACGAGGAGAAAGAGAGAGATAACAAAACAGCCCAAATCAGAGAGCCCGTACGAAGGACAACCTTTCGTAGCGCGGATCCACTCCACGAGCACACACTTTGGAAAGTGATGTTTGACTAATGACTGTGGCAAAACACCAGCAACAAAAGCGGCAGAAACGGCACTAACAATAGCAGCATCAACATCAACAGCAGCATAAACAGCATCAGAGCAAAATCATTTAAGAAGAGCAGCTCGTTACCATGACCTCCTCCGATTTTGATGAAAATTTGGTGGCACATTGCCCCTTAGGGTAGGAGCTCAAAACCAAAAAGTACATTTTCGAAAAATTTATTGCTTGAGTTGTGGCCATTTTATGTTTCTGATACCTCTGTATGCAGTCATTTTGGGTATTTCTTACAACTCGACCAATTTTTATGGGATTTAAGTGCGGTTTGAAATTTCTGGACCAGAAATTAAGAAGAAACTTGATTCTGACCTCAGGTTTTACACATCGGATCTCTTTATGTTCAAATTTTGACGATTCCTTGAAAGGTTATCGAAAAAGTCCCAAATCTTGGAACTAAGGGTAAAAAAATTCTGTCGGGTCCGAGTTTGGTATGTACTTATTTTTACGTTCAGCGGGACATTTTACATAACAGTCTCTGATCTGCACGACCAATCGTTTCCTACTTACGGCTGTTTAATGTTTCGTAACTGATAAAAACTAGCGTTTTCTCACTCTCCGACGGTGTATGGAGTGCACACAAACTTCCGCGACAGCTTTTTTTTTTTGTATTTTGACCGTCTATCAGTGAAACTTTTAATATTTTCTGTATCTTGCACGGTGTAAAAGTTCATTTTTGAGTATTTGTCTCAAATTTCATAAAATATTAAAAAATGAACTTTTGAACCGTAAGTAATAGCGAAAATATGAAAAGCGTTTCGACAAGTAGACGGTCGGGTGATGAAAATGAGCCGTCGCCGATGTGTCTACATCCTTTGAAGAACATGCGATATTTCCGATTTTTCCTAGTGATATAAGGCCAACCCAATTACAGGGTCTCATACCTCCGGCAATGCTTGTTTAAAATGTGGCAAACTCCACAATATTGTAGCTATTTAGGAAGGTAATGTGTCCTCTTTGAATCTGCTTCGGAGTTTTGCTCCCAGCATAGCCAATCTCAATATGCTCTGCGTTGGGAAAAGACGAAGGATCGGTTGGTAAAATAGTTTCCGAAAGGACTTCAGGAATTTCCGAACTATATTTTTAACAGTGGACCCGTGTTTGTTTCATTTTGGAACCTCCTCGCGTGGTGCGACCATGCGGAGAGAGTGACGCTCGCAGGGTGTCGTACTGACTTGCTCCGCTGGGGCATACGCGTCAGGTGACAGCCGTCGGCAGGCTAAGGTAGGCGCCAGGCGTGGAGTGGCGGAACAGTGATTCACCATGAACAAAGCGTGTTACGATACGACGTGGTCTGACGTACGTCTACCTTGTTTAACAAGCTGGGCCGTCCCTGCGTTCGACGGGGGGACGGCCCAGCACCTCTGCCCAGGCTGCAGTGGCTGACAGGCAGCAAGCGGTCGCTGTGAACCGGGATGCTGAAGGCAACGCATCGCCCGACTGCCAGCCTTGGTCAACGGAGCTTGATCTGTTGTTGGGGCCACCGGCCGCCGACGATGTTGTCGCCGGGGAGGCTGCATGGGCTGGAGTGGTTGATTATGGTCCCATGGATCACGCGTGCAGTCATTCAGGAGACGATGCAGTATGTCTCTGCACCGTGGATGTGGCAATTTGTAGGCCCCGCCCGCCCAGCCACGACAGTTGAGTATGAACGTGACGGTGCCATTCTCATTGCCTACCCGAGTAGTCCTGCTCCCTAACTAACGGAAGAGCAACGCATGACTCCTGCTGATGCCGCACGGGTGCTCCTCGGGCTGGAGGCCCCGCGTTGGGTCCGCTCCTCGGCCATGTTACGGATACCCCTCCTTAATGAACATGCTGCTGTATTGAGACAGGCCCTCAATGTCCCTGAAGGCCAGTATCGCAACAGGTTCTCTACAAACCCAAAAGTGTGGTAATAAGCTTTCCTAAAGCGTGGTCGCCACCCTGAAGGAAAAGCGTGATGGGCCGCCACACATCAGGAAAAGCGTGGTGAGGCACCACACTCCTGTAACCGTGTGATGGTGCCACACTCTTCACTGCTGTCCCATGCGTTTACATAGGCATCATAGCAAGAGCTTGGTACCCATCACACTCTTACAAGAGTGGTGCCTCGCCACGCTTTTCCTAAAGCGTAGTAGCCCATCACACTCTTCCTTCAGTGTGGCACCCATCACACTTTAGGAAAAGCATGTTACCACACTCTTCGGTTTGTAGGGTTGCAGCACCTCACCCAGGAGTGCAAGCTCTGGCTACGCCAGAACACTTTCCCAAACCAGCACGTGGCAGCAAAATACGTCCCGCCTGCCGATCATGTCGCGAGGCATGTATGGACCACTTGGGTAAGGCGAACCCACATCTACCTTCCCGATATAGGGGCTCTTCATAATCCGCAGTGGCCTCCTGAAACAACGAAGGCGCTGCTAGGGCTACTACCCAGACCACTAGAATTCCCAGACCAATTGTGGGACAGCAGGGCATGGGCCGCCTTCCAGTGCACCCTTCCAGTGCACACCTGATCCAGTGCTCGCACTCGCCTACCGTCACAATTGGGGCGAGTCCATACCCAGTCAGGGTAACGCTCTAGCAGTGGACGGGGCTCTGGTGCGCCCTCTAGAGTGGGGCATATCAGCCGCCACCCGCACAGTGGACTTTCAAGATGAGGTGCCAGCGTTCACAGGGGTGCTCCCACCTGGGTCTTACCCCTAGGCCTGTGCGATTATTAAAATTAATCGTGATTGGTCGATTTTGCCAAAAATCGAAAACGCACTCGATTCGATTACTGGTAATCGACAATCGAAAGTTTGATCAATTAATCGACACCGGTCAATTAATTTCATTCGGTCAATTAATCGATCGGCGAAGAAAACAATTAATATATTGCCAACATCTCAGGGGAATTCAGTTCTTAGTTTTAGTGATGCATACCGGTGTGAAGGTGGCGGTGGGCACAACATGTATGACATTAATGGATGTGTCAGGCCCGTTGAATGCCCGAGGATCAGTGTCAGCAGGAGCTACTGGGAGAAACAGAGCTGATGTTAAATTGACTTTCACTTCCACGCAATTTCAAGAACAGTAGGTTACAAACCATCTAAAACAGCCAAGTGAGCTGGTGCTGGGCATTCGCAATAACTGCATGCAGCCCTTTGTGAAGAAGCCTCATATTCATAAGCGGAGCATTCGCAGTTTTTGCAGGGGTCCCTCTCCACGCCCCGTGGGTCCTTCATATATGTCACAGCAACAGTGATGCAGCCGGCTAACTCAGCTTTCACATTTCATCCCTCCAAATATTTTTTTAGAAAAGAACCACTCAAGAGATTTACATACACAGAGAACATAACAGTTAATTATTTCACTAGTCCATTTTAAAATACCATTAATACAAAAAGAACCCAAAGATCTAAGAAAAACATAACCAAAATTTTAAAGTAACAAGAACCCTATACACAGCAATTATGGTTGCCCGCCGATACAGTATTTAGCAACAATTGCCAGCTTGTCTTGGTAAGAATGGGCGTGAAATGCAGTATGTGATAACATGTCTTGAGGTCTGACAATTTTCAGTTCATCACTGGGGGACACCAGAAAGCAGGCAGCTGACACATGACGGCAGGTAGTTAAGAATTTCTGACATACAAATGCAACCTCGGGGTAGACAATGACATGCTTGACAAGAAAAAATACAGGCAAATAATCTTCAAAGCCAACAACAATGTAACACCGCCCTGGCTTGTATGTTATGCCATTTAACTCTAGCCATGAAGTTTCAATGACTTCACCACTGGCAGTCTTCAGCAAATGGCCATAGTCTGCGCATTTCAGGCTCACTGTACTTCTGCGTCCAGACTTCGTTTCCTTGCTCGGAGACTTTGACCATTCATAGGCTTGATGCAACTGATCACGGTGAGCCAGGAAAAAAGTAATATTTCTGAAGGCTGCGTAGTAGGCTGTCAACTTCTTGAAATATTTGTGTTTTGCTTCACATCTCATACAATTGTAATTGACAAAACTGCCCAGTCTTAAAATTAGAGTAGGGTAATGAACCAAAAAGTGTTGCTTTGGTATGAGAGGCCCGTAGAGCTTTATATATGTTGACAAATACTTCTCAATGAGGTCTCTAAAGTAGCTCACAAGCCACTGAGGAAAATCCAGAGTAAAAGCAATGCGGGTAATCTCAAGAGCATCAAGAAAGTTTTCCCAGTGATCACCTTCAGTAATGTGAGGACTCAAAATTAATGGTAACACAGTTGCTAGAGTCCATAACTGAGCTCCTGACTGATGTAGGGTCAAACTGGTTTGATCTTTTATGGTATCCTCCTGAAGTAAGGAAGGCTTATCTTTGATTTCAGCATAGTCAAAGTCAAAATTTTGTATTGCTTGGTTCAACCAATCCAAGGTAAAAGGATTCCCACCTTTGTCATCATAAAGATAATACCGAAGCATTTTCTTGATGGTAAGGCACAATGAACCTTCAAGAAGATCGTGAAGAATATCTGGAGGCATATTTTCTACAACGTGGAAGGATTCCAAATTATTTAAACACGATTCACGGTTCAACCCATACTTGGTGCTAGCTTTCTCATTTTTTCCTCGATGTGTTTGAACTTCTTGGACTTGCCTCTTAGTGCGCAACAGATTTTCATCCTCCCCTGTCATGGTCTTCATATCTTCATCATATGTAGCCACACACACCCTACAACAGCGATGTGCTGTGAAGCCTTCCTTGAATCCACCCAAAACATGTTGGCCAAGGTTATCACCAATCGTCGCAATCACAGTCCCGTACACTTTAACACCACTTTTCAAAGTCACGCCAGTTTCAAACTTCCTCAAGTGCCCCACTATCACCTCCAAAGCAGCATCCATTCCATAAAATTTCCCCTTAATAAAATTAGCATTTACAAGGCCAAGCAAACAAATAACTTTCAAGCTGCCCCTGAACTTCGGTGGTATATTGTCCAGATATACATAAAATGCACCAATTTTATGTTTGCCAGCCCTACTTTTTAGAGGGGCACAGACTTCAAGATCATCGTAATACAGTACAAATCTAAGTGCATCTGGATGGTTTTGTAAAACCTTATTCTTCTTGGCAAATTGGCCTTTCATATATGAGTCAAGACTTGTACTGCCTGCACCAGAGGACACATTTTCAACAAAATACTTGTAATCCGGATGGTTGATAAGTTTGTCAATTGTCTCATCTAACGGAACTAGCATCAACTCTTGTTCGATAATTTTTGTTTTCATTACAGGTCCTTTTCTACTTCTAATGAAAACTCTTCCTAAATGGTATCGTTTCACATCCGTAACATTCAATGATTGTTTAAAATAGTTTTCTTGGTGCGTCTTTGTCTCCAACTTGTGAAAGGTTTGATCACACATCGCAGAAGCAGACTTCTCCACATCCATGACATCACCAATCTTCAGATTTACACCACTAGCCTTCAGTGCTGAATCGATTTTAATGGAGAAATTCTTCATGCCCTTTTTTGTGTGGCGGATTGGATGTGGAAACTGATTGATAGAGTCTAGATCTCAGGTGGAAGTGAACGGAATAGTTTATTGACAGATTATATATGATAAGGTCACTGCGTATAATGGAGTTATCGGCAGAAGCTTCATAGGCAGAGATACGTTCACAAAACAAGGCAGTCGAGCAGAGATTGAATTACAACACTTTGCTACATCCTTAGCATCAGACAAAAGTTCTTTGCGCTCTGCCTCGGATGCAAAGCAATTCACATTCAAACTTAGCGCAAACTTTCCTGCCACAGGATTCACGTCGGCAGAATGAGGCGCTGGAGCTGGTGGAGGCGTCTTCTCACGGGGATATCGTTCAAAATTCACCTGAGTGCCATCGCTATCCAAATCGAGTTCGTCGTCATTGTCTGACTGAGCACTGTCACCGCCTGCGGGCATCCGAGACACACAGGGCCCCTCCCTTCGTCGCTTGGAAGGACCGGCGGTGGCCTCATCGTGTGACATCTTACCTATCAAAAAAAAAAGGAAAAATATAAATAACGGTTGGAAATGAATGCATGAGACCGCGAAGCACATTACAAAGTAGGGATAATAACTAATAACAAGTGGCAAAATGCCGGGCGTCGCCAGCGTTCAGCCTAGAACGAAAAATATTTCAGGTGGATCGTTAGGATCACGCTTGAGTCTACATGTAGCGAGACACACAGCATCGCAATGTTATTCCTGCGTTGATTTCAAAAGTACTCACCCCAGACACGACCAGACAAGAGGAGACGACGAAGATGAAACCGATTCCACTCGATCCTCAATATGGCCTCCGAAAGGGGGGAAAGAGAGAGAGACAACAATATTCACCGCCTTGTATGTAAGGAATGGTGAAACAGATCGTAGTTCATTTATTCTTCTTCTATATTTTAAAATTTTGAAATAATGAAAATAGAGCGGAAATGCGGCGTATTAGTGACGCTGAACAGGAGTGAGGCGTGTTTTAAGTGCCGGGCGGCTGAAATTGCAGCGAGGCGTCTGAAACGAGACGCGATGCCCGGTTTCGGGGCAGCGCTGTACCGATGCTGATGTGGCCCGAACGGATCCGGCCATAGCGCGCCATTTTCGAATTATGTTCTCCTAGTTTAAACGGGATGTTGCGGATTCCGTAATGAACACCTTTAATACTCGGTTTCTGTCTTTAAAATAGTCGTTCCACTGCAGATTTCGAATTTTCTAGTTTTCCGATGTCTCGGATTCCGAGATTTTCGTTTACCGTGTGTTGCATGGAAGGTTCACAGAGAACTTTCATACCTCCTTGAGGCGTAGGCGGGGAGGTCAGCGGGCTTGAAGGAGGAGAAGCCGGGGTGCGACTGCGGCTGAGGCGATTGCGGCTGCGACAATCACGACCGCGGGGGACAGAAGGGGTACGACTACGGGGAGAAGAAACCGGGGTGCGGCAGCGGCCGTGGGTGGAAGAGAGACTGCGTCTTCGGACACCAGAGGCCGGGGCCGGGGTGCGGCTACGGGCACGACGGCGTCGTTGGTCGCAGGCAAGAGGAGAAGGGGCGCTTACAGGGAAGAGGCGACGGCGACTACGCCGTGAAGTAGGAGAGACTGCAGCAGGAACAGGAGGTGCAGGAAGAGGGGAGGGTAGCCGTTCCCCGCGGAGATCCGCAAGACGTTGCGACATCCGCGACATTGGCGGTCTTGTTAGGGCGGGCGATGGGGCGAGGAGGTCTCCTTCGGGCCGAGGGAGCTCGAGTCGACCACCAGTGTGGAGTTTGCAAGGGTTTGTAAGGGGGGAGAGTGAGGACGGTCAGAGAGTGACTGCACACGAGAAGCATTATTGTGAGACTGACTGGCCCGGCGGCCGTGGCGGTTCGAGGAGCCGGCCTAGAATAGGCACCTGCCGCGGGTGCAGTCTGACCCACGACGGCAGCCGGCACAGTCCGGCCCAGAAACTCTACAATATCATACTTCAACGTATCGCATACTCCCTGTGACAAGTGATTTTATCCGGCGAATTCCTGAAGGTTCTCTGGAAATTCAGGAAGGACAGGCGGAAATAAAATTACCAACTGATCCTTCGTGATTTCCCAGACGTTTTTTTAACAGTGTCGCAATCCGGGTAAATCTTGAGATATGCGTTCATGTTTCGGTCGAGCGACTTTTTCGACAGCTTGCAGAGTATGTCACAATATTAAGTGCTGCGCGGATACGAACTGCGCATCAGGAACAATTCTCTGCGTTCGTAATACAGAGCCGCTGTTTTCACTGCAATGCAGAGTGCGTTTCCTCATAACCATCCATTAGTGTAATTGGAGGCGCCTCGCACCACGGCGCTGCAAGCCCATCAAGCGGGTGACCCTCGGTGTGATGGTTTGCCGCTTGTTGCAGGCCATGATGGAGGCGCTGGCGGACCGCGGCCACGAGGTGGTGATGCTGAGCCCCTTCCCTCTCAAGCAGCCCCGCCCCAACTACACGGACGTGGACCTGTCTCCTGCGCTGGGCTCCGTGGTCGACGCCTTTACCTTCGAACAAGCAATAGGAGTGACCACGTGCGTTTACCCAGCAGCCGCAGTGAGGCGAGCTGGATGTGAGAAGGGCGGGGCGTAGGGCTCGGGAATTATCAAAACAAATCAAACAAAACAGTATTGCACCTACGAAGGGGATGAAATCTTTGCGGGCTGCGACAAAATCCCAACTACTGCGACGCGTTGCTGCGTTCGTAGCCCACGAAGCATCCATTTCCGTACTGTGAACGGAATTAACCTCTATGAGAAATCGCGTGCGCCGATGAACTCGTTTCTTTGCGCCGCCGCTGCTGTATTTCAAAGCGTTCGCGCGCCGATCTTAGTAACCGCCGAATGATTAATAGTATAAGCAAACGTGGTGCAGAATTGAAAACCTTTGATCAAAACGAAGACGAAATTTTCGCGAAATTTTGATATGCACCCAGAGAAATGAAACCTTCAACCAAGGCGAGCCCCCTCTCAACCAAGGCTATTTATACCTTGGTTAGTTCAAGATCAACTAAACCTTGCATTGAGGCTATGTCGCTCTACAATATGTAAATTTTCGATCAAGTGTACCTCAGACTTGCTCCAAGTCGTGTTTTTTGTTTTTCAATAACCGTTTGGCTTTGAATATCGTTTTCCTTTACCCTTGATTTCTCCCCTTTTCCAGTGAAGGCTACTTTGATCTAATGCGGAAGGTATCGGCACTATCGGTGCAAACAAGAATTTTCCAGAGAAGGGCTAAAGCCATGAAGATGGCGTCAGTTCTCCCATATTTAAGAATAATTATT